>CAOLHI010002355.1:0-268257 GCA_948474755.1 Ctenosaura bakeri
CTGGAAGTAAAATTTAAGTAAAAAGCAACTACAGAACAATTCTTCCTACTTACCTCTAAGCCAATGGAATATAGACGTGGGCTGTATGTGAGGTTGGCCTGAGGTTGAGGGTAAGCAGTATGTGTACCTATGAACACATACATTCATACTCACATACATATGAGGATTCCTGGTAGAGTGTGTGAACAGACTTTTTTTTCCAATTCATTGCAATCCAGATATGTACAGCTTTTTTCCTTGCTAGTAGCAGCAGTATGGAAAAACTAATCTGTAGGAATTACTACTACTACTACTACTACTACTACTACTATTATTATTATTATTTCATTTTCATTTCTAGCCTGCCTGTCTCTTAGTAATAAGACTCAAGGTGGCTTTTTTAAAACAACATAGATTAAAACTGTGTAACATATTCAATAAAAGTTTTAATGTAAATGTTATTTAAAAACAAATAAATTATAAGCTTAAACATTAAACATTAAAAACATTAAAATTTATTAAAAGACTACATATAAATTTTAAAGCACCACCACACAGCATTAAAAGGTCAGTTTCTAAAAACCTTATGGCATAAAAATGTTTTAACTTGCTGATGGAAGGAGAGCAAGGATGGGGCAATCCTGGCCTCCCTAGAGTTCCAAAGTCTGGGAGCAGCCACTCAGAGGACCTTCTCTCTTGTTCCCACGAAATTCAGCAGAAAGAGCACGAAGCACTTGAAGAATAGACTTACATAAATTCTGGGGACTATAACATAGTGTTGAGATATGATGCCCTTTAGCTTCCCCATTTCAGATTGTTTTGAAAATGGAATGGTGGCATATATATGGAAAGAAACATTCAGTTACAGTATCTGTCAGTGATTATTGGAATCGGCCATCTTCCAGCAAGACCTGTGTGCTCCCCTCACCGGCAAAAATGGGTCATGTTCCTGACCATGTATCCAAATGACGAAAGCTTAAAATCATTTTGCAAGTAGTCATGTCAATTCTAATTAGCATGTTTTGCAGCAAGCCATATATCAGCCCTTACTGATGCAATTATTTTTGTAGGCAAGTACTGTATATACCCAAAAAAAGTGCATCAGTAAAGCAAGGATGGCAGATGTTCATTCGAAGCAGTTCATGGTTGTTCCTAGATATGCGGGCAACTTCATATCCAGAAAACGGTTCCTGAGATCACTGTGAATCAGTAGTAATTATTATATTCTGTATCCTAATTTTTTTTCTTTTATTTATTTATGAAAATGCTTATATCCCTACCTGTATCTAAGGATCTCAGAGCAACATACAGTAAGATCAGTTTGAAAAGTTTAAAACAACTAAACACAGTAAGAATGATTTAAAAGCAGTTAAAATGATTTAAAAGCACTCACATGCAAATTTGGACAAGATCAGTCATGCCTCAAAAGCTTAATAAACTGCCACAGTTTTACTTGGCACCAGTATAAACAGCAGTGTTGGCACCAACTGGGCCTCTAATGGGAGGGTATTCTATATCTGCAAACTCCCACAGCACTTTGTCTTCTTGACTCCTGAGACACAAAAGAGGGTCCCTCCATAAGCCCTCAAACATTATGGTAGAGAGAGATGTTCCTTTATGACCCATTATGGAGTTTTGAAATTAGGACTGTAGGTGATAGTCATCTGTTCCCTCCAACTTTTCCTTTCCAACTTGTTTTCCCCCTGCTTTTTTGAACTGGTAAATCTAATGGTGGAGATGAGAAGACAACGTATTAAGGGACTAGTTGCTCTAGAGTTTAGGATTGGTGTTGCTTACTTCCAAATATATATACATGGGATTATGTTCAGAGTCTAAAATGAGCAGACCACGTCCCAGTTTTCTGAACACAGAGTTATTATAAATAGGGTTGTGCTTGCATTCAATGTGCTAGGTTGCAGTTAAGAAATTGGGGGAAAAAAGAAGAGCAAAACCTTTCATGTAGGCCCCAATATATAGCCTAGTTTGGTAAAGATGGAAAAAGGGGGAAAGAAAAGTCTCCTAGCTTTAGTTTTGCAGTGATTGTTAGGACCACTGAGGAGAAGGCTCCTCATCTGAGATTGCCCAAAAGATGTTCTAAGATGCTACTTAGTTATTTGCAGAAATAAAACTGTACTAAGTTTGGGTTATACTTGTAGACAACCAGTTACACGCTCTTTTTTCGCATTTAGCAAGTGCTCTTAACTTCTGTTTCTCAGCTTTGTGTGACTTCCTGAAGTTCTTTTTCCCCAGAGATGGATGAGAAGTTTGTGTTGCCAAAATAGGTTGTAGGAAATCAAGTGACCTTTTCGTTAACTTCTGTGTAATAAGGGAAAGAAAAGTGGGTTCCAGGCTATTTGCACTGGATCTGGCAGAGCAGAAACAAGATTTTGCCCACTGGAACATTTCACTTGCAACGTAGGGCATATTTTTGTATTCTCTATGTCATGGAAGAATACTGCACACTCATTAGCTCCCTGTCATGACATACCATGCACTTGAACATACTCTGTGCATTTTGACTTGAAAGTGAATTCAACTGATTGGAGTGGTATAGTTAGGATTGGAGCCTATGACTGCCTTGTGCCTTTGAAACCAGAATACAAAAACAAAGTGGAATGGAAAGAAACTTCTACCAGAAGCAGAAGCCAAATGGATGAAGAAGTCAACTCTTCAAGCTAGAGGGGTTTTTTCCCCCTTGTATAAGAAATATTTCCTTGATAGAAACGTTGAGGATGGATTGGACCATCAGTGACTGTTGGTTTGATGTTTCAGTGGTACTCCAAGGATTCAGAAGCAGTGAGCCTTTGAATAGTGATGTGAAGTATCGGTGGGTGTGGGGGGAGAAAGGCTCCCTCTCTTATCGTTTTGTTTTTTTTTCTGATTTTTTTTTGGAATAATTTTTTTCTTGATAAAAATAGGTTATGGGGTATTTTATTTTAGAAAGATGAAGAAATCGTTTAAAATAAGGTCTTCTTATGTTTACCTCCCCCACATTATTTCTAAAAACGTTTCTTTCTTTTTTTCAATTATTTTTATGGAAATTAGTACTTTATATCTCCTTGGCACTATGGGGGCCTAGAAGAGACAAATCTTTTTCTCTGTTTTGCTAATGGAACCATTTATAACAAAGAATAACATATAAAAAAGTAAATTCAATTTATAGTTATTTTATTTCTGAATAAACTGTACTTATATAAAACATTATAATTTTGTACCAAGCAAAGATACACATAATGCATATTATGCTCCTAAGGTAATAAAGGGACTTTCTATCCATAAAGGGTGTAATATTTCTATTTTTCTGAAAATGTCCCTTTTTTCCTGAAAAAAAACCTCCATGGTTTCAAAAATTTCAGAAATTTTCCCTGTCTCTGAGTACCAGGTTAGTAGCAGGAAAAAAGTGCTAAAATCCTATTTTCTTCCATTGTGCAGTGAGTTTCCATGAAGTGTCACAGTTGGAAATAGGATGGTCACTAGATGGAACTTCACTTTGATCAAGCAGAATCCTTTGTAAATAAATACAAGAAAACTTAATCAGGGAAAGAACATGATTCTACCCTGGCTGATCTTACAGTAGTCACGTATGCCTAACTACAGCAGGCAATGTTAACAGCAGAATCCCTTACTCGGCATGCTTGAATGCAAGAACCGAGAGAAGAAGAGGGAGAGAAGATAAGCCTGCTTTACTAGCTACCTCGGCAAGTTAAAAAGTGTAGGATTATGGCCACCAAAGTGGAAATTGTTAGGAGGCTGGTAAAAGAAAGTCATCCCTGGATGCATTTTGCAAGAAGCCTTCAAGTTGTGACTAGAAGATCAAGGTTTTTTGTTTACTTTATGTAAGGTTTACCTGCTCACCTGGTTGTTTCGTTTCACATGTGCATGTTGTTAGTTTTGAATAAAAACCTTACTGAAACAGATACAGTTGTTCCTCTTCTTTGAGCTATTGGACTCTACCCCTTATTCTTTTCATATTTTTTTATGTCTCTGGTAGCATAAAGACTTAATCTCCAGGAACACACCTGCTTCGTTAACTGAGAATACCTGTAACCACAAATCAAAATGGGATAAAAAAAATCCAAACATTTGGCTACCAGGAACATCCTGAAATTCTTTTCTGGAAATCTCTGACCAAGAGCTGCTGCTTGCATCACATCTTAAAATGAGAACATTTATATATCATATAAATAGTTTAATTCAGACAAAGCAATGGACAATTTTGCTTAAAATTATCAATAGGATGATTTATATTTCTGCTTCAGTATATCTGAAATGCTTGTTTATGTTGAAGGTACCTTACTTTGAGAGTGTATGACTTTGAGAGATGGTATGATATCACAGTTGTTTCTGTGTTAGTGTTTGGAATTATTGCATTTCTTTATATCATATTTTGTATTCTTACAACTGGACCAGACTGCAGATTAATGTCAGTTCATAGGTGATCAAGCAGTGCTAGTCATTAGCAGTGTGAAAGAGCTCATTGTAGCACAGTGAGGTATTAATGTGAATCTCTAAGTGCTCAGTTTGTCCTTTTAAAGAGGTGGCCAGAATACAGAAATTGAACTAGCTCTTAATTTCATGTTTTTTGGGGCTATTGATATATTGGGGGCACTGTATTTGGCAACACTGTATCTGCTATATGTTAGTACGCACAATGAACCATAACTTTCAAGTTGTCTGGGAAGTACTTTTCTATAAAAACTAGTCTGAGCAGTTTGTATGTTATTTTTTACTCATGTACAAACTATAGGTAAGGGGTAGAATTTAGGAATACCTGAACATACTCTGTATTCATGTTTATATAGGTTTTTGTGGGACAGCTAAAAAATTACCAGATGATGGCCTATAGCCAGCTCCAGCCTCAGAGGCATAGCTGTTTGGATACTACACCAGCTGTAGCAAACATAAGCTGTGAGTTAAGAAATATTACATTGTAAGGAAAAGAAGAAATGAGGTTTTGTTCATGTTTCATATAAAATTTGTTTTATACGTGTCATACTGCATGTCCTTTGCTTTCCCCTTCTGTCTTTCAAGTAGTCCCCCCCCCGCCACCGGAGAAAAGTGTAGCCCCTCTTATCCTTCAGCATTATCCTTAGTCCCTCTTATCCTTCAGGGTGATGTATTTTATATCAGTAGCTTTATTGCTAGATCAGATAAGTTGGATCCTATCACTTTTAGTATATACATCTCTTAGATTGTTCTTGCTTTAAACAGTAGCCTTGAGAACAGTTTGACCACTGCCAAATATAGAAGCAACCTGTCCCAGAACAACTGTAGCACTGTAGATAGTTGGGAGGGGAGTTGTTGAATGTATGTGCATGCCCACAATTTTGTGGGAATGCAGAATGTGGAGTCTGTTGAGAATCCTAATTTTTATTTTAGAAAAATAAAGTAGCTTCCAGCTCTTATGTCTGCTAAATGAAAGAAGTCAGAAAGTTGGCTGCACAGGGGTCCCATTTTTGGTGAGTGGGCTTCAGTGCCCAGTATAACAGCCTGACTCTTTCTATAACTGGCAAAACCAGAGTGCAAGATAACTATGTCAGGTAAAAGGGATTATGCAAATTGAAAGTATGGATAATTTATGCAAGTAACAGAATTCAGCTTTTCATGGCTGTCGATTTTGCACTGCCTGAGCACAAAATTTGGAACTTCTTCAGTGTAGATTGCACATAATTCTGAATGTAGTCAGTCTGTATTTAGGAAGAGAAAATACTTATAATCTCCTGTAGATCTAATTCCCAAAGGACTACATATTTGTCCTGTTGTATTAAGCATTAAATAATTTAAGGTGGAGAAGTCTGCCAGAAATTATGGATTAATATGTGAAGGTAACTGAGCATTAATTAAAATTACCCGAAGAATGATATTATTTATCTATTTGTATTTTAGATGTCATGAGTATATCTGAGACTGGCTGTTATGCATGACTAAAGGACTAGAAGTTTGCCATGTTTGTTTTACCAAATGCAAATTGCATTCATTGTGCAATATTATGTTATTGCCCAGCCAGTTGAAATTCTGCAGGACAGTGTGTCATGTCCAGAGCTTTGAGAGTTAGATTGTCATTTAGTTAGAAATCACTAATCATTGATTCTTTTAATACTGGTTTTATTTAAAATTCATATTAAAGCAGATTCTCAGAAAGAACATCACAAATTGTTACATGTTTGTGTTGTAGTGTGTGTGCTCCAGAAAGGAACAGCTGTGACTTTAAAGAGTGTATAATCAGTGAGTCACCCCCTACTCTGTTGGTAGATTCCTCATTTGCCAGCAGTAAAGCTGCTTGAGGGCTATAATAGAACATTCCATTTCCTGTTTCCTTGCTGACACAGAGGAGTGTTCCTACTGGCAGTGATCTAATCATAGTGCAGTAAGAATCATGGCAGTTTGATAAAACATGGTGGAGACAGCAGCTGAAATGGAAGCCTATGTTTTAGAAGACATTCTTGAGGTAAGGTGTGCATTTTTACATAATGCAGAGTAGAAACAAGAACCAGTAAGTATGTAGTCTGTTAAAAGGGAAGCTGTGCATTAAGGCAAGTCACAGAGTCCTTGTTACGTGTGTGATGTGCCAAGATTGACTCGCAGTGCAGCTAGATCAGTCGAGAATTTAATGTGGTTCCAATTCAGTGTTTATAAATTGTGGATGTGAAATATGCAGCAGGCAAAAGCGGGGCGGGGGGAGGAGAGAAGCCTGGGCTTTCACAGTGTGCTAGCCTGTTTGTGACCTTTAGATTAACTCATTAGAAGGTGGAGCTGCAAATCAGCAGGTAATCATGTTAGATTTTAGTTTTTAACACAGTAAATTGTTCAGGAAAAGATTGTATTTTGTACTTCAGTTTAGAGGGTACACTATTGTTTAATGTGAAAATTGACATTGTTTCAAATAAAAGAAAGCTGTAAGAGAAAATTAATTGCATGGAAACCTGAAGACATATGCACACAAAAATACATAGCCTCATCCTGTCTGCCATTCATACATAATAGAAATGTATCAGCCTGAGCTTATAGGTTGCGGCCTGTCGTCATATGCACTGCTGTGTTTTTGTAGATTTGTAGGTTATTACTTTGACAGCTGAGGGGAGGGAGGTCAAGCCACATTTTTTTAAAATATATATATATATAGCATGCAGGCTATTTGAATTCTGGTTAACAATAATGCTGAGCTGTGAAGAGAAGAGGCAGTGGATGAGATAAAGGCCTGCGCATTATAAAGTGCTGCATGATCAATGAACATTTTCTTGGAGTCTCTGTGTGTGCAGGAGGGGTGGAGGGAAGGAAAGAGAGAGCGTGCGTGCAGTTGGGGATGACACTGCAGTAGCAGTTTATGCTTCTCTCTCATCTAGAGAATGAAAACTGCTTCTGCTATAATTTGTATTACTTAAATCCCTGCCTTTTATTAGCCTTCTCATGTACAGAATCTGAGATATAGCCCATCCCATTTCCAGTCATCAAATATGAATGGCTCAGCTGCCTTTTCATTTCAAGTTATACTTCTTCCAAGTTTACTTATGAGTGCATCTTCATTACACCAGTGAATATTCCTTCGCAATATATGCAGTAGAACATGAAAGTAAGAAAAGATTTTTGTTTCACCATTTGTCCTTCAGATATTAAATCCACACTTTCCAATTGATTTTTGAGTACTCTGCCTTCTGTTTGAAATAGTGTGAAACAGCTACTTTATGTAACTTTTTCTTAGCTTATGTGTATGTGTATATATATACACATACAAAATCTTCCATCTCTCTCTCTCTCTCTCTCTCTCTCTCTCTCTCTCTCCCACACACACACACACACACACACACACACACACGCACATAATTTCTATAGTGATATTCCACAGATATTAAACCACTGGAATTCTGTAGCAGTTAACAATCTTGTTACAATAAAAGCACTGTATAAGAATTGCAATATCAAGGAGTAAAATGAAATAACAAGCAAGTATGCACAGGGCAGCCAGGCAATCAATAAATGTAGTCTTAAGTTTTCCTCCTTGGGGACTTAGTGCATATAGGTAGAAAATATCAGTGGCTATATCAGAAACCTTGTGGTAAAAGAACAATTATGGAAATAATCTGTTCCTAGTAACTCACTCAATATATTAGTACTTAATGGTAGGCTAACATTTATGGGTAATCACTTTTTTCATAAATGAGGTTGTATTGGTAGCTAGCTGACTTTTGCAGCATCCCATGAGTTAACGGTATGTAACAAGCAAATGGCATGTCCCTTTATTGTGTTGCCCTATAAATGCAATTTGAACACTTCCTGGTTTGAGATGTACACCAGATTCAGGAAGGCAGCCAGGAAGGCGGTTAGAACTTTAGACCAAAAAGTGAAAAGTGTAGCAAAAGACAATAAGAAGATTGCAGAAAAGTTAGATGAACTTTTTGCGCGTCTCTTCACTAATGAAAATATAGAACAGATACTGATTATTGAACTAGATCCATATAGAAAACTCAGTTAAATAGAATTAATGAGATGAAGTTCTGAGGTTTATTGAAAATTGAAAATATCAAATCAGTGGACAGTATCTATCTGAGATTTCATTTAGAAAACAAATTTAAAATTCTTAGTTTAACAGACTGATTTGTCCTTAAATTTGAATTAAGTTGAAAGGCAACCAAGAAATGTATTAAAAAGTAATAAAGACATAATTATGAAGAATGTAGTGATACAAACAGAAAAATAGAAGTTAAATCCTATGTATGCGTACGCAGAAGGAAGCTCCATCAAGTTCACTGATATTACCTGATGCACATATATAGGCTTGCAGATTAAGTCTAGTTTCTGCAGAGGGAGGTCCTGCTTCAAAAATTTAGAGGTGCTTTGAAAGAGTCAGAAAGCGTGAAGGTAAGATATTAAAGTGGACAGTAGCACTGAGAAGCTTTTGATAAAACTTTCAGCAGGAGTTCCAGAATAAACTTAGCAATTCTTAGACAAGAGAATGGGCTGTCTTTTGAATTAGTAGCTGTTTAAATGACAGCTAGTAGAGAGCTGGGATAAATGTTGGTGTTCCACTTTCAGTGAGAATAAGAAGTAGAAGTCTGTGCTGTAAATGATCCAGAGGTAGAACTGAACTGTGAGGTAAGACAGGTTTGGATATGACATCAGTTATTCAGAATGGTGAAGAGATCCAAAAGTATCTCTATGAACTGGATCAGTGGCAAACAAAATGGGGGAGGGGCTTTCTTTTTTTATTATTATTATTTATTTGTATCCCGCCTCTCCATATGGATCGAGGCGGTGAACAACTTACAAATAGCATGTATTTTGAAACATTTCTATGCATGCCCCCAACAAGCTGGGTACTTTCCATTAGTCAGCCAGCCGTATTTGAATGGCATACCTTGTACTGGGAACCTGAAGCAAAACCTGAAGCAAAACTGACTTTATTGATATACTCTTCACTCCACTGCATAACGGCCTTCTTGCCCAAACTGGTAGAAGTGATCTTGGGCGTGATGTTGAAGACTTTTAAGGGTATTGATCACAGGGGTATTCATGCTAAGGCTAACATGTCACTTATGGCTATTGGCTAGATGGATGATTACCTGAGCAAGTTGGACTGTTAGGTTAACTGTAATCTCTACATGTGTGGGGTGCCAAACACAATGATTTAATTTCCTGTAGTCAAATGAATTAGAATGGTTTTGTGGTTTCTCAAGTTTTTCCTGAAAGTTAAGCTGGTGGTCTGAGGGGGATGACCTTGGTTAACCCAGTTGTAGAGCCATGTCAGCTCCTCAGCATTATTGAGACAGACTGAGTAGAATTTAAGCTGTAGAGGGTTTATAACAAATAAAACTACTCACAGGTAGCTAATCATGTTTCGTGTGCACATTAGTTAAATAATGTAGAAGAACACATATATTTTGTTAACAGAGAACCGAATAGCAGATAACATAAAGCATGATACCAAAAGAGAAATATGGAAAGAATAGGAAGAGGTGCCAATACCACACAAAAAAAGAGCATTTCAACATATTTGAGCAGATCTTTTGTTCATTACTAATAGTATGTACATGTGAAATGAAACAACCATGCCTAAGTAAGGAAAACCACATTGAATCACTTGGAAGTTTCAGTGACCAAACTTATAGATCTGTGCTCTTTTAACATTTTGGGGTTAGCTGGTGAAGGAGAGATTTTCCCTTTTTCTTGTTTTTTGCTGTTGGTTACATGCTGAGTAAAGAATTCTGGACCCAGCTGCTGTTTGCCTTGCCTGTTGTAAGCCAGAGTAGAAAGCTACAGTAGGATCAGCTACAGCAGAATCCTCCTCTTTCCCAGCTCAGGCTTTGTTTATTGCACTGTTTACTGCAAACACACTACTGCAGTGGTTCTCAAACTGTGGGGCAGGACCCTAAGGAGAAGCACAATAGTTGTTCAAGTGGGGGCACAAGAAACGTCAACCTGCAAGAATAGCAAATATGAAAAAGAAGGGCAAGGCTCTGTGTGTGTGTGTGTGCACATGTACAGTGTTGAAGATTGACTTGTCTCTATAAGACAACAGTGCAAAGCATCTTTCCTTGTTACACCTTCCTTGAACCTCAGATATGGCAAAAATTGGCTATCACCTTAGTGACCAGGAGAACTCAGTGTTAAGACAGAAGATACCTGTGGCATGAGGGACCTGTGAGATAGAAAGGAAGGGCAGAAAGGTGTAGGATAGGACGGGGGCAGGGCACAACATCCTCATGTAGATGTAAAGGGGGTTCATGGGGTAGAAGGGTTGAGAATGACTGCACTACTGCAATCCAACACTGAAAGTGTGTTTCTCCACCCTTCTTCAGCATTTTCTCAATGCTGCTGCTGCTTTTGCTGAAGAATATCCAAATAGACAGAGGATGAGAAGGAAAAGGAGGAATGGGGCAGGCATAAAAAAGACTTTGTAAAAAGGAGCTTCTTTGTCTGAATCTTTGTTCACTGAAGTAGGCTGATACTCTGTCATGATGGTAATGGTCAAGAAATATTATTTATTTGCCACTGTTGACTCACCCAGTAGAACTGTGAGGGTGAAGGGCCTTCCTGATATAGTTGTGGCTTCCAAAAGTGGGAACTCTTGAAGGCCCACTGTACAGAGTTGTATGTCCACTTACATCCACTTCAGTGTAAAGGCTGGTGCTTTGAGAGAATCTAATATGCATTGATTTGAACTGCAATCTAGTCATTTTCTTTATGGATACTATTCAGGACATTGACATATTACTTAAACAATGGAGGCCCATCATGTGTGCCCTCAGTACTTGACAGTCCTGGATAATGAAATCTCTCATGCCTGAGTTGGAGGTTAATGGGTCTTTTAGGGATGACATAGTCCCTGTTGCCTTGGAGGAGCCAGTATCAAGGGCTTTATTAAATAAATCAAACCTTAGACACAATACTTTAGGATACTTACTGCTCAGGATCTAACATTCATTTCTTGCACAATCACCCTGGTTGTCTAGATCTGTTCCAGTCTTATTTTGAGCTGTATTTTGGAATGCAAACAACCATAGATGTAGATGTATTGAGAGATAGCTTCTGGAGGGACAGAGTGCTTTTCATTCTCCTGGACCTCAGTTTTCAGTATGCATGAGCAGTGTAATCTTTGGTTTTCTGGCCTGGTTGCGCCTGGAAGACTTTGTGGTTTCAGTTGTTCCTGGAGGATAAATCTCTGAAGGTGGAACCTATGGGATTAACACCCTAGTATGTGGCCACTGGATTATGTGGTTGGCAAGTGTTTATCTCGTTTTATGTGTTTTATTATTTACAACAGTGCTCTTCAGCTTATTTGAGGTGGCTGACAAACATCCCTCCTGCAATATGCCAGGGAATGGTACCATTGCTGTGTGCTTCCAAGTTGTTTCTGACTTATGGTGACCCAAAGGTGAACCTATAACAGGCTTTTCTGGGACTGAGAATATGTGACATGTCCAAGGTCCCCCGGGGATTTCCATGACTGAGTGGGGAATCTAATCCTGGTCTCCAGGGTCATAGTCCAACTCTCAAACCACTATACCACTCTGGCTCTCATTGGTACCATACTCATACTATATTATTATCACATTAACAGTTTCCAGAAAGCTTGCTCTGGTTTGGCAACCAATGGCTTGTGGACTGACACTAGTCTATGGACCACCATTTTCGGCAGCACTGATTCATAAAACACTTCTGGAAGAAATTGTCCAGAAACAAGGGTTGAGCTTTCACTGTTGACACCCTATGCAGCCTGTCATTTTGATCTACTCATGCCAGGACAGATGGGAAACTACTGAACCAACTGTTGATGAGGTTTCAATATGCATGAAGTAAAGCAATCTAAACCATAATTCAGGCATGACGTGGGAAGAGAAGTTGATGACTCTGGATGGATGCTCGCAGTTTGTCCTAGATGCATTCCCAAAAAGGGCCAATTATGTAATTTTGGAGTTCTCTTGGACTTGGTGCTATGTAGGGACAATCAAGTACCAAGAAGTACTTTTTACCATCTTAGACTGGTATGCCAGATTTGTCCATATATGGAGAGGATGACCTTTGCTGTTCTGTAGTAACCTCCAACCAAACTCAAATGTGCTCTTTGTGGAGCTGCTTTTCAAGACTATAGTAGAATGTTGTTTGGTACAAATGCAGCTGCTGAAGCACTGATATGTGCTTGGTGGACAGACCACATGATGCTTTTCTGTACCAGGTTCACTAGTTGCCAGTGAGCTTCTAGTCTACATTTAAAGTGCTGGTAGTTCCTTTTAAAACCCTAAATAGTTTGCATCCAGGTAATTTTAAGAATTGTCTTTATCCATACTAACCTGTCTGTACCCCGAGGTCAACATCAGCAGCCCTGCTTGTGTGCCCAATTGTTAATGCGATTAGAATGGTGACCACAAAGGAGTGAGTCTTCCTGGTCCCCCGGCCTGCCATTTTTAATCTGCTATTGATTGATATCCATCAGGTTTCATCATTGCAGGATTCTGGGTAGACCGTAAAGACTTACCTGCTTAGTTTGGCCTGTTATTAAACTTGGACTTTATTGTGTCATGATATATCTGGTGCAAGATAGTGCATTGTTGTTGTGTGCCTTCAAGTCATTTCCGACTTATGGTGACCCTAAGGCGACTCCATCACAGGGTTTTCTTGACAAGGTTTGTTCAGAGGGAGTTTACCCTCCTTTTCCTCTCAGCTTCAGAGACTGTGACTTGTCCAAGGTCACCCAGTGGGTTTCCATGGCTGAGTGGGGATATGAACCCTTCCAGAGTGCCCAGACCACTGCACTGAACTGACTTTGTACATGTGTGTATATGCCTTAGGGTTTTCTTAGGCAAAGAATACTCAAAGGTGGTTTGCCAGTTTGTTCCCCTGGCTTTGCTGGGGCCAAAATCCTAACTTCATGTTTATACTGATGAGGTTCAAATTATTTGTGAATAACCAGAAAGATAATCATAGAATTGTGGTAGAAGCTGTTATCAAAATCTGTGTAGTTGTGCTGCCATATTTTGAATACAGCTTACAGTTCTGGTTTCCCCATCACTAGAGTGATGTTACAGAACTAGGGAAGCTGCATAAACAGGCAACTAAAATAAGCATATTTACTATGTGATTACACTGCAGAATTTTGAGGTTTTAGGTTTAGTTTAGAGGGGCATGATAACAGGTTTATAAACTTAGAATTTGTGGAGAAGGAGGAAGTAGATAAAGCAAGCACGCTTGCTCTTCTAAGAGAACTTGTAAGCCAATGAAACTGATTGGCAAGCAGTACATTATTCTATCTTTCCTGAAAGTACTTCTCAAATGACCCTTTGATAGTCTCTGCTACATATAGTAATGGCTACTAGCATATTTAGCTTTAAAGCAAGGATGGGCAAAGTGGAGTGCTGCAGATTTTTACTGCTGTTCACAGCATCCCTCACTGTTGGCTGTATGAACTAGGGATGATGGGTCACAGTCCAAGAACATCTGGAGAGCCATACTTTATGGAACCCTGCTTTAAAGGCAATCATACATAATGATAAAGTTGCATTCATGGGAGGGTAAATCTGTCAGTGGCTTATAGGCTATACTTACAGAATGTATAGTCTATAATTATACAAAAAGTATATGAAGCATTTAGGTTCAGAAACTTATGTTCAAGAATATGCCACTGAGTGCCATGTCTAGGATAGCAAGAGTAGGAGAGGACTGTTATCTCAAAACCTGTTTGTGGTCTCCTCTGGTATCTGTTTGGACCCTCTTGGTAAGAGGATGTTAGATGAGATAGGTCTGATTCAGTTAGGTTGCTGTTACCTTCTTATTCTCATGTGGATACACAAGTGCTCCTGTGCTTGTCTTCTCTAACTGCATCTCTTCATTTTTTTAGTGGAGACCATTCCCAAGAAATCTGTCAGGCTGAGGACAGAACATTTTCTACTACTTTTCCATGGAGGAATGTGAGGGTTCTATATTGAATAATTACCTAATTGGAAAAAAAAAGAACAACAACTTTGCAGTCTGTTTAAGGCACTCTGCTTAAATGTTGAAATGTGAGCTGTAGCAGTTTTGACTAAATTTACCTAATGTGAACAAGGGTTTAAAATGACAAACACATACTAGATTTTTAGAAAAATTGAGTTTACTTATGCATATCAGAGTATGAATTTTCACAATGATACATATCTTTATATATTGCTTTCTTTTGTAGCATATTTTGTTACTGCTCTGTTTATATGAATTATTGATACTTTGGGATTTTTTTGGATACAATTATTGATATTTTAGGTTTTTTTTTTAAATGTGCAATATATATGAAGGAATTGGTTATTTTATTTTCAGGTTCTTTGTAGCAAGAGCAAGCACTTGGTAATTTGTAGATGTTTTAACCTATAATTCCTTAGAGCCTCAGCCAGCATCCCAGGTCGTCAAGTATTCTGAGAGCTCTGTTCCAAAACATCTGAAGTATATTAGCTTGCCTGCACTTGTGACAAAATATGTGTGGGTACACACATACACACATATATACAAGGGCACTGGCGAGAGGTGACTCAGGCCTTTTCCTTTCACCCCATTTTCCATTGAGCTTGCCAGACCCCAATACATGGATCTCAGGGATCTTTCCTTGATTGTGGACAGAGTGCGCTGGAAGACTGTTTATGCTACTGCTGCAGAATCCTCATTGAGCATGAAATTAGGAATGGTTGGTTTCATAGGCCTACAGAGTGGGTATTTCTCTTCTGTGTCATTTCTTAAGGATGGAAGTAATGTATTTCTAGTAACAAGATACTTTGATAACTAATTCCTTTTCACAGTAATAAGCCGAACAGTGTTCTTTGTTTTGTCTGTAACAACCAGAGCTGTAATTTACCTGCTTTTCGGTGTAATATAACAGGTTTTGTGGGTGTATTCTGACTCGTTCTAAGCAGTGGGAAGGGAAGAGTCACATGAATGAATACCCATGTCACCCTTGTTTGTGGAGTGTTGTGCAACGAGCAAAGAACAGAGGAGCCAGCAATAAGGAGAGAGAAAAGAGGATGAAACACATTGAAAATATGAAAAGTACTAGAGATTTAAGTTAGCTGGAGGTAGAAAACCTTTAATATTGCTTCTGATGCTGCTGCAGGCAGAAGAAAAGAGTGTGTGTGTGAGTGAGGTGGGAACTATACTGCCAGGCTGGCTGCTCCAAACAGTGACACGGGGTGTGCAGGTAGACTGACTCGGTTTGTGCGAATGACAAAATGTAGAGGAGGAGCAGCTGTTTCTCAGCATGGCTGAGGCTGGCTCAGGCATGAAATTTAGAACAGTTTGTTAGGGTAGAGGGAAATTGAGTGACTGACTGCTTCTTTGTGCCCACCCAAACCATCTGTGCGTAGTGCATGTGAAAGCTGAATGGTCTGTTACGCTGTGCCTATATGAGTGACTGGATAGCGGGGAGTGCAGATAGAGAGGATTAGTCAAAATGTACTCCAGCTAGTTACTTTCTGGATTGTCATAACAGACCTTTGCAGTGATCATAGAATCATAGAAATGTAGAGTTGGAAGAGACCACATGAGCCATCCAGTCCCACTCCCTGCCACGCAGGAACACCCTCAAAGCACTCCTGACAGATGGCCATCTAGCCTCTGCTTAAAAACCTCCAAGGAAGGAGACTCCACTACACTCCGAGGCAGCAGATTCCACTGCCGGACAGCCCTGACCGTCAGGAAGTTCTTCCTGAGGTTCAGGTGGAATCTCCTTTCCTGCAGCTTGAATCCATTGCTCCTTGTCCTCGTCTCTGGAGCAGCAGAAAACAAGCCCTCTTCCTCCTCTACGTGGCATCCCTTCAAATATTTAAACATGGCTATCATGTCCCCTCTTAACCTTCTCTTCTGCAGACTAAACATACCCAGCTCTCTAAGTCTATCCTCATAGGGCATGGCTTCCAGGCCTCTCACCATTTTGGTCGCCCTCCTCTGGACTGCTCCAGCTTGACCATGTCCTTCTTGAATTGGGGTGCCCAGAACTGGACACAGTATTCAAGATGGGGTCTAACCAAATCAGAGTAGAGTGGTACCAGTACCTCCCTCGATCTAGACACCATACTCCTCTTGATGCAGCCGAGAATTGCATTGGCTTTCTTGGCTGCCACATCACACTGCTGACTCATGTTCAGCTTGTGGTCTATGAAGACTCCTAGATCCCTTTCACACGTACTGCTATCCAGCCACGTGTCCCCCATCCTATATTTCTGTATTCCATTTTTTCTACCTAAGCGTAGGACCTTACACTTCTCTCTGTTGAATTTCATTTTGTTCGCCTTGGCCCAGCTCTCCAATCTATCCAGGTCATTTTGAATTTTGATCTTGTCCTCCGGCGTATTAGCAACCCCTCCCAATTTGGTGTCATCTGCAAATTTGATGAGCATGCCCTCTATCCCTTCATCCAAGTCACTGATAAAAATATTGAACAGCACTGGGCCCAGGACAGAACCCTGTGGCACCCCGCTAGTCACTTCTCTCCGGGATGAAAAGCAGCCATTCATGATCACTCTTTGGGTTCCGTCGGTCAACCAATTACAAATCCAACTAACAGTAGCCCTGTCCAGCCCACATTTTACCAGCTTCATTGCAAGAATGTCATGGGGAACTTTGTCAAAGGCCTTACTGAAATCGAGATATGCTACATCCACAGCATTCCCTTCATCTATCAAGCTAGTAACTCTATCATAAAAAGAGATAAGATTAGTCTGGCATGACTTATTTTTGAGAAATCCATGTTGACTTCTCGTGATTACCGTGTTGCTTTCTAAGTGATTAGAAACTGACTGCTTAATGATCTGCTCCAGGATCTTACCAGGCACTGGTGTCAGGCTGACTGGGCGATAATTATTTGGGTCCTCTTTTTCCCCCTTCTTGAAGATGGGGACAACATTTGCTCTCTTTCAGTCTGCTGGAACTTCTGTCCTCCAAGATTTCTCAAAAATTATAGCAAGCGGTTCCGAAATGACCTCTGCCAACTCTTATCCTAGGATGCAATTCATCTGGCCCTGGAGACTTGAATTCATCCAGTGTGGCCAGGTATTCCTGTACCACCTCTCTACCTATTGTGTGCCTCATTTCCCCTGCTTCCTCACCTGCTCCCCAACCGCCAGGTTGAGTGCTTGTATCCTTCTGGGGAAAAACTGAGGCAAAGAAGGTGTTAAGTAGTTCTGCCTTTTCTCTTCTCCCTGTGAGTAATTCGCCATCTTCTCTGCGCAGTGACCCTATCGTCTCCTTCTTTTTCCTTTTGCTGCGGACATATTTGAAAAAGCCCTTTTTATTGTTTTTAATGTCTCTGGCCAGCCTAAGTTCGTTCTGTGCTTTATCCTTTCTGACCTTCTCTCTACGTCTCCTGGCTACTTGCTTAAATTCTTCTTTGGTGGTTTCCCGCTTCTTCCATTTCTTATACATGTTTCTCTTAACACATAGCTCAGCTGAGAGTTCTTTAGTCAACCATTCTGGTTTCTTCAGATGCCTTCCATTTTTCCTCCTTATTGGCACAGTTTTAGACTGTGCCTTCAGTATCTCCTTTTTAAGGAACTCCCATGCCTCCTGAACTCCTTTCCCTTTCACTATTCTTGACCACGGAATTCCAGCCAGAAGCTCCCTAAGTTTACAGAAGTCCCTTTTTTAAAATCTAAGATGAGTGTCTGGCTACACTTATCTTCCCCTTCCCACTGAATGCCAAATTCCAGTAGGGCATGGTCACTCCCCCCTAAAGATCAGAGTAATGAGCAATGTAATTAATTTCCTATGAAGAGTAATACACCAAGCTCTGGCCATTACCATGGTCAGTAAAAGGCTGTTGAGTTCTTCTGTATTCACCAGTTCCCTGCTTCAGAGCAATGGGCTGTGGGCTTTCTGGTTATGGCATTTGCTGCAGCTGGAGTGGGGTCAGTCACACACTACTGAATAGAAGATTTTGCACTTGTCGTGTGTGCCTCACTATATTTTATGGGAAATCCAGCCTAGATAGTGACAGGAGGTCCTGCTTAAAAATATGCAAAACTATTAATACCAAAAAAAAAGTATAGCTTGGAGTCAGTTATGAAGGATTTCCCTTTAATGTTGATATATGATGTTTTATGAATGTTAGGATATTTAGCTGGCATTTGAAGTACATTCAAGTAAGCCAGCATGTGTGTGCTTAAATTATAATTTTCATGAAATGTAACAGCAGGAATGCCAATGCAGCTCTGCAAATGTTCACAAAATTTAATAAGTCTACATTATTTTTTTTAATCATCCTATCCTGTTTATCTGTGCTACATAATGGTCTGAAAGACAACAAAAAACCAAATCCTTGGATCTACAAAAGTGACTATAAGCCTGTTTCTCTTCTACCAATATATACAACAGAGGTATAAGAGTTTAATTTGTTAAAATTATGTAATTTATATTGTTATGTATTTCTATAGAAATTCTGTCCCACACTTTTAGTTCTTATGTATTATTTAGGACAGCTTACCATAACTTAAAATCACAAAGTCATACAGTACATAGAGGGCTAAATCCAGTTGTTAGTTCCAGTTAAAATAAACCCAGTGAATGAGTGGAATTTTCTCAACTGTTGAACCATTGTGTTCCCATTGATTCAGTGGCTAGTTGGGCTTTTGCTTCCAAAGGGGACATCCCATGAAGTAAAAATGGTAACTATATTTTTTTACAGTAGAAACAAACGAGAGCAGAAGGGTTTTGTAATATTTTCTCAGTTTGTTCTGGGAATTCTTTTCCACCTCAGTCATTCCATTTGCAAAAGAAGATCACTCACTAGAGGGAGTCAGTTACTCTCATGATGTTGGCAAGTGCATTTGTGACAGGAGGCTGCATTTATAGACCTCTCGACTCACTATTCTTTATTTTTTGAAGCCACTGGTACTGCCAGGGTGTGTGCGTTTTGCACACATGCGTAACTTAGTAGTTCTTAAATATGGAAAGAGGGATGTATGGGATCTAAACTGGTAACATTAGAAGCAGAACTTACCTTTGTCTCCCAACCATTAAATAGTACTCACTTTCTCTCCCCACCAAACCTAATAAGTCTATCAGTGTAGTGATTGTGCCCCTAATGCACTCCCCTTTAAAAGACAGATGATTAAAACATATAGGAATGAATCTTTTTTTTAAGCCCAAGAGGAACACTATGTAGATGTTGCCAGATCAAAATAGCTTTAAGTCTGCATGCCTTTTAAAATATGAAAACTTCGCAATCAAGTGTTACTGGGAAAATGGCATGATTAAGGAGACACTTGCTAATGCAGAGTGATCCTCCTATAGTTTAAGTCTCCATTGACCTTTTCAGATGAGGAAATGTGGTGCCATCTGAGTTGGACAAAACACTTCTCTCTTGACATTACAATTCAAGGCTTACTATTGTGAAAGTGTGAGGGCTGCTGCTCCTGCTACATTTATTCATACAATATATAGAGAATCCTTTGTTTTCTAAGTGTCAATGTGGAGTTTGTCATGAGAACCAAGTTTGTATATTATTAAAAGGCTGGTGATTTACATGCTGCATTCAGCTCCCTCAGGCCATTTATCAGGCTGTAGGTTTAAATTATATTCGTAAGAATTGTGCCTGCAGTCCTCATACTTGCAGAAATTGAGGTGTACTTGTATTACTACTACTATCGTTGGTCACCCCAAGACAAACTTGTAATGAGGTTTTCTGAGGGCTGAGAGTATGTGACATGCCCAAGGTCACCCAGTCAGTTTTCACAGCCAAGCTGGGAAGTGAACCCTGGTCTCCAGGGTCATAGGCCAACACTCAAATCACTGCACCATACGGACTCTCCTCCTCCTCCTCCTCCTCCTCCTCCTAATGTTATTTCTATCCTGCCTTTTTTCCAGTTCTGGGCTGAAAGTGGCTTACAACAAATTAAAAAACATATAGTTAAAGATCTACAAGATAGAAAAGTAAAAATGAAATTAAGCACTCACAAAATTGAAGCCAAATTCAATTCAGTTCAATTCAATTGACTCCAAATTCAATTCAAACATATTTCGTTAAACCCGTACACACACACAGAGCAGCATAACAGTTAGCAAGATCCAGCACATTATTTTGGTCAAGTAGGCCTTATGGTCAATCATCAAATGCCTATCTAAACAGAAAAGTCTTGTCTGTGAAAAGAAAGTAGGGAGGATGCCAGTTTAACTTCTTTGGGAAGCAAGTTTCAGAGCCAAAAAATGGATACAAATGTCTGGTATCATCCTTACTCTTAATGCGGTTGCTGTAGAGTGCAACTGCAGAAATCAAGATGCACTCCCACTTGCTGTGGTCTGTTCCCAGGCAAGATTAATTCAGCTACTACAGAAAATTCCACAATAGTACTTCATTTAATTTTATTTACTTATTTACCAAACTTAAGCTTGAAGTCTAAAGCCATACAGGTATACCTCAGTTGACAGAGTAGATATGTCTTTGGACATTATTTCTTCAATAGAAAATTTGGTACTAGAGACAGAAACAATGTGGAAAGAATAGGGATAACTTCCTATGTAAAGAAGAGAAACTCAGCATGCTTCAGGAACCATTTAATTCTAAACTAATAATACGCACAAGTGAATTAAAACAACTAGGTTACCTAAGCCTTGTACAGATAAACAGAAAGTTCTAAAGATTGTTTGAAGACTTCTTCCAAAATACAAGGATGTCTGCCTTTCCTTTTTTTCTTCTCATTTCAGGGTAGCAATCTAAATGATGACAGTTCTCTGAGGCTTTTGTTGGAAGGACTGCGTGAAATCATTGAAAACCTGAAAACAAAGGATTAGCCCACTGACTTGGAAGTGACTTTAGGAATCCCCTCCAGCACTTCCTGTCTTTGTATATCTCTCTTTCCTTGAGCAGAGTAAATCTGTTCTACAAAAATTGTTTACTCATTTGTTTGTTTTTTGTTAGACCTTTTTTTACCTTTGTGAGAGCCAGCAGACATGTAGTGGTCTGAGCATTGGGCTATGACTCCAGAGTTGTTGTTGTTAACTGCCATGAAGTTGACTTTGACTTATGATGGCCCTATTGATGAGAGACCTCCAAGTAACTCTATCATCAGCCACCCTGCTCAGGTCTTGCAGATTCGGGGATGTGTCACCCTTGATTGAATCTATCCATCTGTAATGCAGTCTTCCTCTTTTCCTGCTGCCTTCTACATTGCCAAGCATGATTGTCTTTTCTAGTGAGTCAGGTCTTCGTATGATAAAGCCAAAGTATGACAGTCTCAGTTTAGTCATTTTGGCTTCTAGGGAGAGTTCAGGCTTGATTTGCTCTAGGACTCATTCATTTGACTTTTTAGCAGTCCAGGGTATCCTCAGAACTCTTCCTCAGCATCACATTTCAAATGAGTTATTTTCCTCCCGTCAACTTTCTTCACTGTCCAGCTTTCACAACCATACACAGAAATTGGAAATATGATGGCATGGACAATCCTAACTTAGCCCTCAGTGATATACCTTGACGCTTAGAATTGTGTCTGGTTCCTTTGTTGCTGCCCTTCCAGGTCCTACTTTTCTTCTGATTTCTTGACTGCAGTCTCCATTCTGATTAATGACTGAGCCAAGGCATGGAAAATCTTGAACGTTTTCAAAGTCTTCACTGTCTGTTTAAGGTTATGTAAATCACCTGTGGTCATTATTTTTGTTGTTGTTTAATATTCAGCTATAAAGCTGCCTTTGCACTTTCTGCTGTGACTTTCTTCAGTAATCGTTCCAAGTCTTTGCTGATTTCTGCTAGTAGTATAGTATCTTCTGCACATCTTAAATTGTTGATGTTTCTTCCTCCAATTTTCATGCCTCCTTCCTCCAAGTCTAATCCTGCTTAACATATGATATGTTCAGCATGTAATGTAAATGCTGATAAAATGCAGCCTTGCCTTGACCCCCTTGCCAATTGGAAACCATTCGATTTCTTCATATTCTGTTCTACTGGTACCCTCTTGTCCTGCAGACAGGACAATCAACTGTTGTGGGACATCTCCTTTTTTTTTTAATGAACCATAATTCAATCCTATGCCTACAAATGGGCCAAGTTCCTGTTGTTTTTGTCACCTAGAGGGATCTCTCAACACCAAGCACAAATGGATCATGTGCTGAAGTTCCTCTGATTTCTGATAAAGGTCTTTCTCTTTCTTAAACATTACTTGGTGGCAGTTTCCACCAGCTGTCAGATCATCAGCAAGCCTTCCTACTTCCAGAACCCATTGGTTAAATGTTTCTGAAGGGCTACAGGAATCTGCATCCACCTATGCTCGGAGCCTGGAGCTGGTCCTTTTGTGGCTTGCAAATTAACCATTTGAGCTAATGACAGTCTGACACATTCGCCTCCTGACCTGGAAGATAACCTTCCTGGTGGCAATTCCATCTGCCAGTCAAGCAGGAGAGTTTTGTGTCCTTTGGCTGACCTTCCATGCATGAAGTTCCACAAATACAAAGTTATCTTGAGGCCTGGTACCTCCTTCTTCTGAATGTGGTATTGCAGTTTCATTTAAACCTAGGATTTGTTTTGTCTGCATTCATGCGAAACCCTGCTTGTGACTTGGACAGGACTTTGCACAGTCTTGATGTTAAATGAGCTCTGGCTTTTTAAATCAACAGGGCTGCTGACTTTCACCAGTCTAAGAGACTCCTTGTGTGCTACTTCTCAAGCAAGAAATGTCTACCTGAGTCATCTCAGCACCTCTCCAAGTGGGTTTTTAAGATACTTTTGGCCTATGAACTGACAGTCCTGTATGCGTGCATCTCTCTACCAGAGCTGTGGATGTGTCATCGACTTTTCTGAGAGACATGCTTTTGGAGGATATTTGTAGGGCAGCTGCTTGGTCCCAGCCTTTGACCTTTATGACATGTTACAGATTGGATACCAGGTCCAGGGCTTCTTTGGGAGAGCCGTACTGTTCTCTTGTGTTGCATGACACTTCCACCTTTTGTGGTGAGTAGATTGCTAGTTTCCCATTTGTGTGAGTAACAGAGACCATGGAGAAGAAGAACGGATTGTTTACCTGTAACCATGATTCTTAGAGCAGTCCTGTGTGAACTCACACAACACCCACATGCTCATGCTCTCTCTTCTTAGCTCCTTGGCTGAGCAGAAATTGGGATGGTCGTATGGACCATGGAGGAGGGACTACTGGCAAAATGCTTGTGTAACAGCTCTGGAAGGGACCAGATAAAGCGCTGTACAAGCACAGTTAATCCATTTGTGTGAGTTCACAGATAACTGCTCAAAGATGACCACAGTTACAGGTAAGCAACTCGTTCTTACATAAGATATTTGAGGACCAGATTTTAGTGGGTTTGGTGTAGAATTTATGATCCTACTTTATTGTTGTGTGCCATGAAATTGTTTCTGACTTATGGGAACCCTAAGCCAAAACTAGCATGGTATTTTCTGGGGCTAAGAGTGTGGAATGTGCCCAAGGTCACCCAGTGGGTTTCCATGGTTCAGAAGAGAATCAAATCCTGGTCTCCAGGGTTGCAGTCCAGCAGTCATACCACTACACAACATTGGCTCTGTTATGATCCTACTTCGGGGAAAAATAACCTCAAAATATTTTTCTCCTGAGCAACTATTTCTACACAATGGTTAAGAATGTACTACAGTGGCTCTTCTACTTTCATAGTGATTTGGGGTTCAGGACCGTCACAAAAGGAAAAAAACCACAAAAAACACCCCATCCCACCTGAGTGAGCAAGCAAGGTAACACATGCATGTGCCTTCCCTCCCTGTTCTCTCCTCGCGTTTCCTTTCCTTTTGCCTGGGCATGCGTGTCTTCTTTCTCCACTCCTGCGCAAAAGGCAAGGGAGTGGGAGGGAGAAATGGGGAAGCAAAGCATGTGTGCACCTTGTTTCTCTGTGCGTGGGCCGCTGCCCTCCCATTTGCTTGTCTTTTGCCCAGATGCGGGGAGAGAACATATGCATGCTCACTTCATAAATAATCAGACTCATGAAGCTCAAACCTGCAAATGTGGAGGGAGGACTGTATTGGACTTTGAAGGCTGTTTGTTCCATTTTATCTTCTCTTCCACCTTAGAAAATTTTCTCCATGCTGAATAGTGCTTTCTAGACTGTCTTTTCTAGCTTTGATTAGGCATTGCTGCTGTTGTTATTGTCGTTATCATCAGCTTTATTTGTATTCTGCTTTTTGTTCAACTTTGGGCCTCAAAGCAGTTTACCTATTAAAACAATGCAATTTAAAAACATATAAATAGTACATACTAAAACAGAATAGAACTATAACAGAATTAAAGCAGGCAAAAAGACATTAAAAGAAGCAATTGAAATTTAAACAGTACGGCACCCCCTAGCTTGTTCTTTAAAAACTTTCTGTGTTTATATGCCTGCCTAAATAAAAAAGTTGTTGCTTGCTTTTGGAGTGACGGCGAGGAAGTGGCCATTCTGGCCTCTGTGGGAAGGGAGTTCCAGAGTTTAGAGGAAGGCATCCTGAAGGCCCTCTCTTGTGTCCCAACCAACTGTGCTTGCAATGATGGTGGGACTGAGAGAAGGACCTCTTCTGATGATCTCAGTGCCTGGGCAGAGAGAGATCCATTCTGTCAAGTAACCTGGATCTCAGCCATATAGGGCTCTATAGGTCATAAGCAGCACTTTGAATTGTGCCTGGAAACAATCTGGCACCCAGTGATGCTGTTTCAAGAAGGGTCTCTATAATTATCCCAGTTAACAGTCTAACTCCAGCTCTTTGATCCAGCTGAAGTTTCCAAACACTCTTCAAAGGTAGCCCCAAGTACAGTGCATTACAGTACTCCACTGTGGCCAGAGGTGATGTCTCAAGGAATGGACGTAGTTGAAGCACAAGCTTTAAATATGCAAAAGCACTTACCACCACAGAAATCTGGGCCTCTAGGTTCAAAGCTGAGTCCAGGTCTACACCCAAACTGGAACCT
Organism: Ctenosaura bakeri; assembly: GCA_948474755.1. Taxonomy (NCBI): domain Eukaryota; kingdom Metazoa; phylum Chordata; class Lepidosauria; order Squamata; family Iguanidae; genus Ctenosaura; species Ctenosaura bakeri. The sequence goes on from CAOLHI010002355.1 coordinate 25,335, forward strand.
GTGCCTTAAGCAGGAGTATAACCCATCTACACAGCTGAATCCTTATTCCCTGATCTGCCTTCTGACCTGACCAGGAGTACCTCTGACTTCTCTGGGTTAAGTTTCAATTTGTTTGCCCTCATCCAGTCCATTGCTGATGACAGACACTGGTTAAGGAACAGAATAGCCTCCTTGACCTGGGGTGGAAAAGAGTAAGATGGGTGTCATCTCCATATTGATGGTACCACACCCCAGAACTCTGAGGAACTTCTCCCAGAGGCTTCATGTATATCTTAAATAGCATGAGGGACAAAACAGAACCCTGAGGGGCCCCACAGGCCAATGGTCAGGGGGTTGAACAGATGCCTCAGCACTACTTTTGGGTTTGCCCTTTTAGGTAGGAATGGAGCCACTGTAAAACAGTGCCTCCAAGTTCCATCTCAGCAAGGCAATCCAGAAAGATGCCATGGTTGATGGTATTGAAAACTGATAAGAGGTCCAGTAGAACCAAGCAGGGTGTACTCCTGTGCTGTTCCATTTGTAGGTTATCCACCAAGGCAGCCAAAGCTGTTTGAGTCCCATAGCCAAGCCTGAAACCAGACTGAAATGGATCTAGATAATCTGTTCATCCAGGAACCCCTGGAATTGGGAAGCTATCACATGCTTCAATACCTTGCCCAGAAATGGTAGGCTGGGCACAGGCCAATAGTTATCTATTATAGAAAGAGGGATGGTTTGTACAAAGAATCTCACAGTTGACTCCTTTACTTGAGTTGGAATAGTGACTTGTTTTAAGGAGGCATTGACTGCCCCCTTCGCCCACTCAGCCAGTTCCCCTGTGACCTGTTTGATAAGACAGGAAGGGCAAGGGTGTAGCACACATGTGGTGGCTCTCACTTCTCCAAGGATCCTGTCCACATCCTCAGGCTGCACAAGTTGAAAAGTATCCTATAACACTGGACAAGCAGGAGCCAAAGTTACAACCACAGAAACTGTACCAACTACAGTATCCAAGTCACAGCAGATCTGAATGATCTTATCTGCAAAGTACCATGCAAATTCTTGACAGCTGGCTATCAAGTGTTCTGCATTTTCTGCTCGAGGACCGGTGCATACTAGACCTCTGACTATGCAAAACAGTTTTCTATTGGATGGCTCCTTGCAGATACAATGGTGGCAGTAGAAAATAATTTCTTTACTGCCAGCACTGCCATGGAATAGGCTTCAAATAAGCTCAGTCTAACCCATGTTTGATCAGACTCACTTTGAGTCTTCTGTCAGCGTCTCTCTAGCCTTAATTAGATGTGGTCGGTTAGAATGGGATAAAAGCCCTTCTGTGAAATGACACCCACCAGTAGAGGGGAAATGCCCGCAATTGCCCTGTTTCACATAGCCCAGTCTTTTTCATTTAAGCCTTCTTCATTTGCATGATAGTCTTTGTATATGACTGTGCTAGCTTTCTTCAGTCTTCTAGAGACAAGATTGGCTGTGGAGATTTCGGGACAGAGCTACATGTAGAGGTGTCATAATGTTCTGTGTATAGAATTGATGCTCAGAAACAACAAGCTCATTTTTTAATTATTGCCTTTAAAGAGTTTCTGCCAGTCTTAGTTTAGCAGAGACAAATTCCACATGCCATCTCCTTAGTCTCCTCTTTTAACATGGAGCAGCACTACAGAACCTTCATGCTGTGCTTTTTTTTATTTCCTTCCTATATCTTCGGGAAAAATTAGCCACTGTACAGCCTTTGTAGCACTCCTTATCCCCATTTTAAATGGGCAATGCTAAGAAAATAACTTCAGAACATAGTCTGTTCATTCTTCCTTCTACTATAAGAGCTAGCAGCAAAGCTACAGTGGAGGGTATCACTTTATCTTGCTTAACATGATATGTGTATAGAAACTGCCATTGCTGCAAGGAGATGAAGAACAGTAGTCAGCAACTGTAAAAAGGGTATGAGTGAAGGCTCAGCAGAACAAGAGCAGAGCTACTAACAGTGCAGAGCTTGCAGTCTATCGTATATTTTATCAGGTTATATTTGCATTGATAAAAGGAAATTTTCATCAAACACCTTAGCTTTGACTTTCCAGTATGATGCATTCCATTTGCTCGTTTATGTGATTTTTCTCTTTGGAGTGAGAAAGTAGTTCTAGTCTGGTACACTTGTTGCAAAGCTAGTACATGTAGTAATGTTTAAATGTAATTTTATTTTTCAGCTTGGTTTTCATTTTAATAATTTTCCAGCGTTCCTCCCTGTTTTTGAAGTTGTCTAGTTTCTTTGAGAAAGTGGATGGGCATCTCAGCCATCTACTCTGATATCTCTTCTTATGAAGAAATCAGGACCCTTCTGTTTGTTATAGGTTGCTAATAGCATAATTTAATCTTGTATCCTTCCTTCACAGGAAACATTCCTTTGGAGAAAGACATCTGTTCTGACTTGCAAAGCCAGCATAGAGACGTGTCTTGATATGTAAACTGAGAGTTCAGCCTAGAATATTGTGAAATCTCCCAAGATGGGCCTTCTGGATTAAGGGTATTAGGTATTTGACAAAATCAGGATCATTAGAATTTTTCTCTCCGTCTTCTGCCACTTCTAGAATGTGATTGGAAGGGTAAAACTGATATTTTTGTTATTTACAGTTGTGGTGTCTATTTTCTCCAGGAGTTCTGGTGGATCAGGAGGCAGTCAGGATCCACCTATGAGCCCAAAGGTTCTCTTACCATGAGACACTGTTGGGCGAAGACAGATGCTGTAAAACTTTTCTTGCTATTCAGTTTCCATCTGTTTCAGAAGAATTCTAGCTGTCATTTAATGTATATTTTTCTTAAGTTTTAGACCAAAATCAGAAAAGATTTTAATTTGGTATAAAAAAGTACAATAATGGCATCAGGTATACCTTCGGCATGATAGTATTCCAAAGTTGGAGTGCCACTGCAGAGAAGACCCTGTCTTTTGTAGATGAATAATATACTCTTGTATAGATAAAAGGCAAAAAAAGACCTACTTGGTTCTAAATATAGGAGACTTATATGGAAGGAGTTGCATAATGTGACCTTGAAGCACTTCAGCACTTTAGGAAGAAGCTAGCAAACCAGCTTTTCTTGTAGATGTATTAGGAGTACTCAGCAGGCAGGTGCTGATGTGACAGTTTGCCTTTTTTGTGTTTCTCATATCCAGGGCTTACTGCTACTTTCTCCTTGACTTTGCTTTCTTGCTGTGAAGTGCTGTCAGTGTGTGAACTTTTGCTTCTGAATATATGCTTAATTGGAGGTGAAAAAGCTTTGTCTTTCAGCCTGTTATGTTTGCTTTTCAGCCAGTTATGCAGAAGGACAAATTCAGAACTTCTACATGCCTTTTATTAGCAGAAAGAAATGCCTTACCAAGACTACTACTGGATTTATTTGTGCTTGAGATCTCTCTGCGGTCTCTAAGTATTCCTTTTCAGGGCCAAGTAACAGACAGATCTTACACAGAGATGTATTAATCTGGTTCAAACATTACTTTCTGTAGTACAGGGGATAAAATGGAGGAGCATAAACTCAAGAGTTGTTACTTCTGTTTCCTTTCCTAACAATGGACAATATGAAGATGCTTCTTCACTAATGAATAGGAAATACAACACTCTTTTGCTTATATAATTATTTTCATACTTATTTATCACAACTACCACCACCCTAGTTTTTCAGATAAGGTACTTTTTGGCTCATTTAAAACAGGACAAACCAATTAAATAAAAATTAGTTCCTTTGGAAGCATTAGTAACTAAATTTAAATAAAAATATGTTTTAATATGTAAAGTATGTGATATTAATCCAGAAGGTTCTGGATATGAAGGACAAGAATCCAGAAAGTGAAATAATAAGTAGATGTAAGAGGTATCTAGAGATAGATTAAAATGTTTTTTAAAAAAGCAGCATAAACCATTCCATCTCTGCGATGTTTCTCTTTCAGCCTAATAAAGTTTTTATACAAATGTTAATTTAGCTGGAATAAAATAAATCTATGTAACAGGACTCTTCCTGATTCATAGTGGCAATGTTGGAGAACCTAATACAATTGACAGCTAGTTATATCCAAAGTCCTGGATTTCTTTTTTAACTGAATTTTTGAGTTATACTGGTTTTTTTCACTTCTTTTTAAAAGGTATTCTTGAAAATGATCAATCTACCTAATCAAGCAAAAATAGGGATAGTAAGAGAATCGAGAGAGAACATCTCTGTTTCCGAGAGAATAAGTTGTATATGAAAAAACTGTATTATTTGAGCTTTCACAGGTAGGGCTGGTTCCTCCAGATACCTCTTTCCAAAGTTCTGTAAGATTTTAAAGGTTAGCCCTGTACACAATTATTTGTCCTTGGAAGCCAATTAAGTTCTTTTGAACTTGTCTGAATAAATTTTTACTTATAATAGTCTCAGTCAACCAATTGGCAGCTGTGTAGCAACATGTAGGTTCAACATGTAGGCTGTGTAACAACATGTAGGTTCTAAATCAGGGGTGTCAAACTCAATTTCATCTTGGCCCGCATCAGCATTATGGTTGCCCTCAAAGGGCTGGTTGTATGTTTAAGACTATATAAATGTATCTACTCTTTTATCATATTTAAATAATTGCCTCTGCATTCAATTATTACTGGTTTTAGTAATAAGCAGCTCTGAAACTAGAAGTCTAGGAAAAATAATGGTAAACAGATATTCAAGTATACAACTATTGTACAAGTTATTGAAAAATGAGTTTTGAAAATAGCAAGTTATTTTTTTAATCATTAGATGAATATTATATGTGCCTCTTCCTGCACCCCCTCCCCGTGGCTCTTTCTGTCCCCTTGCCCCTCTCTGTGCCTGGTGAATTCATCTCACATTGAGGGCCCCTGGCTGCCGGTATTGTGAAGAAAGGCCCAACAGCCAGCATTCGCAATCTACTTCTACTTCTGACTGCTCCGCTGCGTGGAGCGTTGCCATGGTAACCTGCAGCAATGTTCTAAGTGAGATTTAGACAGAGGAGCAGTCTGAAGTAGAAGTAGATTGTGAGTGCTGGCTGCTGGGCCCCTCTGCAGAATACCAGCAGCTGGGGACCCACAATGTGGGGATTGGGCTCACCAGGTGGAGGGACAGCTACAGGAGAGATGCGAGGGCCACATGAAATGACTTGGCAGACCAGATTTGGCCCGCGGACCTTGTGTTTGACACATATGTTCTAAATGGTCATCAAATGTCTAACACATCATAATGGCATTCCTAACTAGAGATGTAAAGACCTGGAAAAATATGCAAAAACTCAGGAAAAAAATATTTTTCTTGAAAAAGCAGAATATGGAATATCTTTTTTTAGAATAATGCATAAAATATTTTAAAGAAAGGTGTTCATATATTTATTCTCCCCACACTATTTATGAAAACTATGTAGCAGATAGATTTTTATGTAAGACTATGTACTGTGGCTTGCATAATTGTAGTTTCTCATCTTCATTTCTTTTCCTCAGTTTTTTTTATGGAACTGAGGGCTTTATGTCTTTCTGACACTAGGATGGACTAAAGGAAGCAAAATAATTTTCTTTATTGTACCTTTTTTTATCGTTGATGGTTTCTTTTTGTTTTATTCACCCTGCTCTTTAAAAATGGCAAAAGCAAAAAAATTCCTTGTAGTTCATGGGTTCCTTACACTTTAAGACCTTGCAGCTGTGTTTGTAACACACACGCACACACGCACACAAGTACTATGGGCCCTTCTTTACTGCAACCTCTGTGTGCATGAATGTGAGGTTGCACAAAGCATCCAATCCCATTATAGTCAATGCGCCCAGTGGGCATGAACCCATGCTTGCGCAGGTACACACATATCACATCCATTGAATGTAATGGAATGTGACACTTTGCATTTTTTTGTTTTTGTTTTACATGAGGGTTCCTGGAACAGAACTCATGCATATATGGAGAACACACTATAAATTCAATTTATAATTATCTTCTGGATAAATTGCACTTTTAGTATATTAAACATGATCCTTTTATGCCAAGCCAAGTTATGTTCTGAAGTAGCAGTCTGTCATTCTGTAATGGGTGCTAACAATCCATTTTTCAATTTTTTTCTGAAAACTTTCATATTTTTTTCTGGAAAAAAATCAGGGACAAAACATTTTTGCCTATGACTTCAAAAATTCTGGAAATTTTACGTCTCTATTCTTCACATTCACCAAAGGCATTCACCTGTGGCCTGCTTATATCTGTCCTGAAGAAATCACATCACTGCCAGTGCAGCAGCCAAATTTGGTGAAAGGCACTTCTTCTCAAACAGGAAAGCTGGGCCCTCCTGAAAAAACTGTGATCCCAGACTGTAACCTTGACCTCTAATAAAAGCAGGAACATTTTTAAACAGGTTGAACAGCCTCTGTCTGAACAGGAGAATCATCTACCCACAGAATCTCCATCTCACTGTGGTTTAACTTTCAGTTTATTGACCTTGTTGAGCTTCAAATTTATCGAGAACTCAGTGCTAATAAGCATATTAATAGCACCTTATCCCAAATTCCCATATGCCTTCTTCCTGATACTTGCATGTAGATTGGGGTGGAAAATGTATTGTCTGACAGAGGTTGTCATCTCTCACCATTAACTGTGCTGACTAGGACTGATGAGATGGAGTACTGTGCAGCAGCATCTGAAAGGCAATATGTTCCTCACCCTCTATGGTAGATACATGTGTAAGATAGTATTGAGTCTAGCTATGGTTCAAGAAGTAGCAAAAAGGAGCATATAAAATGCATTTCTACTTGGAATAAGTGTATTTTGTACTGGAATGGATGTTTCAACCAGAGTGTTCCCTTAGATGTAATTAGATCAAAGACTTATACTGTACTTTAAAATCATCCTGTGACAGGTCAGTATGATCTTTTTCTAGATGATTGATGCTATTGTCAGCTCATTTTTACACTTAAAAGCATCACATGGACTGGACATTGTTTTGGGTTTTTTTTTTTTTTTGGTTTTTCCAGTAAGGGAATGATGAGGTGCATGTTAGCTCAAGGCTTACTTTTTTTCCTATTGGGTTGAAAAAGTAACAGTCCCATAGAACTGAAGCTGTTGCTTATAAGTTAACTGACTTGACAGTAAATTGCACTGTACCGTTAACACAGTCTAATAGCTGTTGATTGTAGCATTAGGCCAGACATCTGTATAATACTAGCCAGTTGTCTTTCTCTAATTCACATAACTATATCTGGATTTTAATAGCATATCTTAATGCAGTAAAATATTGGTAATATGCAAAAACCATTACAATTTCTTCTAACAAACACAAAGTCAAATATATCGTTTAAATTGCAGATACAATAATATTTAGCCACCAAAGGAAAAAGTTGGAGCTCTGGGTACAAGGATTCTGAAATTCCAGTTTCAGGATCATGCCAAAGTTGCTAGCAGTTGACATACAGCGTTGTTCAACTACAGATGATGTCACTAAACAGAAATGTCTTGACCTTTTCGTGGACATCATATTATGACCTAAATACAGGAAATAGACAATTTTATTGTATGTTTTTGCCTTAATGGTGTGTATCTGTCAGTTCCAGTTTTGACTTCCAGATAGCCTTGTTATTTTTATGCTAAAGTGACCGTTACAGATTTATTTGAAAATGACTATTAATTGTAGCACACTAACCTTTATTAGACTGCTCATTCAGGGAAATAATCATTCTGAAGGTCATTTGTTGAGAAAGTTTAAAGAGAGTTTTGAAGGTGAATATGGATTAATAGGGCAAAAGCTTCATGTAATTGTACTAGTTTAACAAATCTCAAATGATGTTTTCATACATTGATTTTAGACTGTATAGTCATCTGCTTCTCAGTCTGAGGTACTGACTACATTTTGTGGTGAGTTCCTCAAATTCATTATGCCCTGAGAGAAGTCTTTTCGGCTATACTGAATTGACTGCCTGACATTTCTCTTGGATGATTTTGCATTTGAATGGGAGAAGTCTGTTTTTTTTTCTTCTTTTTTTGGGGGGGGGGTTAGTGTCCCTGCATAATTTTACAATGTTGTCTTGTTAAAAGCTTTTGGGGATAGCCAGTTATGAGTTGCTATAATCTTAAAGAGTTGTATGTGTTGTAGAAAGGTAATGCAAATCAAAACAGTAGCCTTGACTTGTAGTAGTAGTAGTTTCTGCAGCTTTTTCTAGAGGACCAAATGTAAGATAATAGATACCTATGGGATGTCTGCAAGGTCCTGCTAGCCATCTGATTATGTGTTGTGGTGTAATGGAACATTCACAGATTTAAATTTTCCATTGGTATTGGCTGTCTATGTGTAGCCTAGAATGTGTGTAATGTCAGCAGGTATTTGAAGGCAAAGTTTTAGATGTATGCTGTTCTGTTAGTATCTGGAGCATTCTTTGATGCCTGGCATATCATTTGTAAACATAAATAATCCCCCCAAGCCCTCGGAATGTGCATGACTCTGTGTATCCTCTTAGTGAGAAAGAGATATTGAAAATACTTCTGAGAATATTTGTAGGATTTTTTAAAAACTTTTCATCATATAGGTATACCAAAGCTAAGAAAGCAGATGTGTTCCTTGGCATTACTTCTAATGGAAAGTTTGCTACCTGGGAAGAAATAACACAGAAAGAATGGGAATAGGTTTCTACACTAGAAAAAAAGTAGAGCATATTTCAACATTTTCTGTTGTGTAAGACCAGCAATATGCATTTTTTAAAATAATTTTTATTTGATTTTGGAGTGATTAACACTGATATACATATGATAAAATTATTCCAACAAATAATACAAAACCATCAGTGCACTACCCACAACCAACAAATTAATTTTCCCATTAAATATACTACTGTTATAATCCTTCCCTCCCTTCGTCCCCCAGGGAATAAAGTCAATTCTTATTTAAAACCCCTTTGCTTTGATGTGGAGAATTGTGTTAATTGTATCTTTTATAATTTTGTACTCCTTCCTTTATTTAATTAATTGTTCCTATTGGTTTGTTCCACTTCATTCTTCTTTTTTGATATAAAATCAAATGTTATATATTCTGAAATATGTTGCGGGCCATCTATCTACCTTCCATTTTCATTTGTCTTTCCATCTGTCTGCAATAGCCACTTGAGCTGCCCTCATCATTTGTTTCAGCAAGTATTTCCCATCTTTATCTAATCCCAAATTCTTTACACTTAGAGTCAAACATTTTTCTTTATTTAATTCCAACTTTTCCCTATTCCTCCATTTATTTCATTAATTATTTCCTGTCAAAATCTCTGCACCTTACAACAGTCCCACAATATACATGCATATATGTGTGTGTGTGTGTGTGTGTATGCGCACCCTTGCTTCCACTTCCACATCTATGCCAACAATTAGATTGCATTTTTAATTGTATTATTAATTATTAAATTATATTTAATTTAATTAATTATATATGACAACTGTTGTTCTGTACCATCTTCCAGTTAATTTTAACTGTTAATTTTAACCATTTAGTATTTTTAATCTTGATGACTTCCTTTTGCCACTCTTAAATTTGTTTACTATTTCTTTTAATAATATCTCTTTCCCATAATTTTAATAAACTCCCTTCCGGTTTAAATTGGCTTTCCAATAATTTTTTTATAAATGCTCCCCTGCCATTCTTTTCCCCCTCCAGTCTTTCTTCTCATTAAATCTTCTAGGGTGTATTGACATTCTCCATGAACCCTTAATTCTAGCAACCTCTTATAAATCCTAACTAATTGAAGCCAAAATTGCTTTCCAATTATATCAAATAATTTTTCAGTCTTAAAGGGTTTCCTGAATTCTCATACAACCTTTATCCTTTAATTTTTTAATTACTGTACTTAATCCCTGATCTCCTTCCTTATTCAAATATTCTGTTGGGTACCTTTTATAATTTTGCACATATAATTTTTTCTTCCATTTTTTCCATTATCTCCCAAGTGGAGCTCAGTGGGCCCTTTATTGTGCTATTAAACTTTCCCACTAGTTTTCTTTCAAACAATGAACTAAATTCTGTATTATTTAAATATTTCTCTATTCTCACCTATCTTTTATAGTTAGATTCAAAATCTAATAATCTCTTTACCTGAAAAGCCTCATAATAAATTTCTAATATGCAATATGCACCCTTCAGCCATCTAAAAACCATCTGAAGGCTTCTTCCAAATTGCATTCAGGGGTGATTTTTCTTTCACCAGCCTTCAGCTGTCCTGCAGTTCCCATTATAGATCTGTAAGTTTTAGTTATGCTGGCTATAGCTGGCAAGGCAGGCTTATCAGCTCTCACCTGTTCCGCAGTTCACATATGCTCAGTAAGTGGTTGTGGAGGCAGCTGCTGTTTATCTTGCCTCTTGTAGACAGGCACACATGGCTACAGTAGGCTTGCCTAGAGTAGAACCTCACTCTTTCCAAGCTCAAGCTTTATTGAGTTGTTTACTGCAGACGTGTTGGTTCAAGCTGACACTGAAGTCTTTGTTTGGGCAGACCTCCTTCTCCATCCTGCCATTGCCTGTGCTGGTAGACAACTTCCAACCAGGCAGGGAAGTAGGAGGAAACTAGGGGCTGAATGGGCATAAAAGAACTTTGTAAAAAGGAGTTTCAGCTTCAGAGGCCTTACTACCTGAGATATGCTTAGAGTGCAGTGGAAAGGAGAGATGTCCTTTATGTGTTATGAGAAAAGAAAGATATAATTCAGCCTATTCTTATATACTAGTGGAAATTCTGCTTATCATGCCTATTATACTTTATTTGCATCAATAGTTTCTTAAAACTTATTCGGGAAGAAGAAAACTGTAAATTTCACAAATATGTTTGCATCCTAGATTATGCCCCCATTGTCTGAACTGCTGTGTTTTGATTTGAAAGGGAAAGGCAAATGGCTATTCACTGGTATAAACGAAGTAGAACTGCTGATGAGTGAGCATGCCTTCCCTCCCCACACTCTCTCCACCATTCCTTTGTCATTTGCCTGAGCATGAGGAGGAAACCTACACCTGTGCCTTCCCTCCGTACACTTTTTCCTCCCCTCCTCTTCTCATTTGCCTGAGTGTGGGGAAGGAAAGCATGTCCATGCTTTCCCTTCCCACACTCTTCTCTCCCATTTCCTTGTCATTTACCCAGCCAGGAGGGAATGCACACACACACTTCGTGAATAATCAATTTTGTGAAGGTCAGACTTGCAAATGTGGAGAGAGAACAGTATTCCCACCTTGGGATAATTTATTTGTCATGGAGGATACTGAGAACCCTGCAGGCTCTCAGCCATACATTCCTTTATTCTTTGTGACTCCTGGAGATCACTCCTTCCATTTCTAGTTTTGTTTTCTAAAGAATTGATTTTGTGTGTGCATGCATCTCTGTTGTCAGGCTTCATCTCTCAGAGATCCTGGGATATTCCATCTGTCTTTGCTTCTTTCTATTTTGTCATGTGTGTGTATGTATATTCTGTACACACACACACACACACACACTTATGTGTATGTATGTATTTATTCTTCTTTTATTTTTCTGCTGGGATTTGTTTTGTTTTGGTGGGTTTTTTGCGCTTGATGGGTTGTTTGGCTGTCCTGTATTCTTTCCTTTTCTGGTTTGAGCAGGCAGGGATGCATCTGCTCTTGGAAAAGCTAGTTTAATGTAGTGGTTCTTAATTTAAAGGAAGTCTAACTCTTGGTGGCAGTAGTAATAGCTATTGCCTATCAAGACACTGAGATGTTACAAGAGTAGATTAGGAAAGTTAAAAGGCAGTGGAAATATAGACAAGATAAGCTTCAAAGAGGAGAGAACAGTATGAAGCAAGAAAAAGAAAGTCTCTGATGTACTACAGTTGGATGAATGTTCTAGATCCAAAGCATACTTTAATTCCTAGATCTTGTTAGATGCTTTTGCTAACTGATTAACACAAGTAGAAGGTCAGATGTGCTACATATAGACCAAACAAGACTTATTGTAGGGTGTATGTTGTCAGACAGCATTCAGAAGCCTTTAAATCTAATGTTATAGGAATTGCCAAACAAGGATTCTTCTTCTTAAAGCTTGGGAAAGCACTTGACAATAGTGAAAACATTTCTGTTTAGAGTTTTTGGACTTTTGATTTTGAAAAACACTTTACAATATTCCAGCCACAGGTATTGATATGTGTGAAAGGGTGCAGTGTCTGAAAAATTGTTTCTGCACTTGTATTGAACTTTCAGCCTTAGTGATTGCAACGCTAACTTAAAACTGCTTCTGTTCTGTTAATTCAGGGGAAGGTCTTGTTTACATGCTTACTATGTGCCATTAATCCTTATCATTTCATATTTGTCTGGAAAGAACTCCCAAGACTTGGTGGGATAAGTCCCGTGAGATTTCAGTATAGATACTAAGTCAGATATTTACAAAGTCAGTTTACAAACTGTGGAAAAACTGTTAACAGGGCAATTAAAATTAATTTGTAATTTGGAAGAACTGTTCGAGGTAGTAATGTTTTTGTAGTGTTATGAAGGAGCTGAAGGAAGCAGCTTTTAGATGAACACAGTTAAGACTTCTTTGTTCTTTTTTAGGCTAGAAGACTGAATGGCTTCACATGTACTTTTATTTCAGTACTTTAAAAACAGGTGTTATGTTAGGAAAAATGCGTCTAGAGGAACTCAGATTGCTAGGAGTATTTGATAAATCTGTTTTATGATTACAGTGGTCACTTATTGTGTGCTGGGGGAATGTACACATTCGTGTGTTTAAATATGCCTCGGTGGAATTTAAGAATCTATGGTCTGTTATGATGAGTTGAATTGTCATGGAATGAAATCTTTCATTTACATTTAATCCCATATTGCATGTAAAGACTGTATTTTTTTGGCAAATTGAAGCAGCAATCAGTTATGCATTTTAAAATGTATGCTCAGATTCCTAGTTTGGGAGGAGTATATATGTGACAGTTCTTTTGGGCAAAAATAGGCAACACAGCCTAGAAGCACTACATGTGCCCCCCTTCCCCCTTGTTTTCACAGGACCTCCATAACAGTCTCTACTGCTGCTAAATTTGATTCTCAGCTGCAAAAAAAGCTGCGGCTTGGAGATAAAAGACTAGCTCAGTTCTGAAATCCTTAAAGGCATACCTAATTTTGAAAGCTTTTTTTTAAAAGCCTTTCCTTGCTTCAGTTAGTCACTCTCATGGACACCACAACAACCCACAGAGCAGGGCTGAGCAACTTGTGTGGGTGGGGTTAGGGCGAGGTGTTCCAGCAAAGGCTGTTCTTCGCAGCACAGCAGCAGGACAGAGCTTCCACTTTTTGGAAAGTCAGGGAAGTGGAAATTGGTCAGAGAAAGTAGTAGAAACTGGTCAAAAGTCAGGGAAATTTTGATTAAGATACACTTACGTAATGAATTTTTTAAGGTGCCAGTGCCACTGCAGGAAGTCAGCACTAGCTGCAGTTGGCCTAGAGAAGCAGCAGAATATGAGGGCAGTGTCATGGAGCAAATGTACTGCATGATACAATTATATGATTTAGAAAATCTTTCTTGGATAATAATTGTTAGCGGTAAAATAGAATTGAATGAGCCTATATATGGTAGCATTATTTTGTTATGGAGAAGCTGACTGGCTTTTTGCAACTAGATAATTTGTGCATTCAAAGAAACTGGAATCAGTTTCAGTCGATTTTAAAGTAATCAGCCAACTTGTTTGCTAATCAGACCTTATCTACAGAACTATGTCAATAAAAGGAAAGCCATTTGAATTTATTGACACTGACTAAATAACAGCTTAAACTGTCCATTGTTTCATCCCAACATAAATAAATCTAAACATGGAAATGTGTCATATGTTAAGATGATACTTATTTATTTCTTTGTAAAACAAGAGTTTAAACACATTAGAAACATAATGCTCTTCACTTAGATGATTAAAGCATTTTTGTCCAGGAACTAATAGTTATTTTGAAATTTCCATTTTGATGTAGTTTTTAATGCAGTTTTAAAACAGAAGTGTTTGTTCAGTTGACACCAAGGATGCACCTGACAGTTCTATACTTTTCTGTTGCTTTCAGATACAAACCCTGATACAATGTGCATATAATGTTGCCAGATTCTGTGTAACAGTGGTTAAAATTCATCAGGCAGTGTCTTCTGCAGCAGACTAGTTCCAATCTTGTTCTGTTGTATTGGAACTACAAATCCTGAAGAGGTGTTTTAAATACTGTTTCTAAGCTGTATTTTTGCCCTCTTTTTACTCTGTATCCTTTTTTACTTGTGCTGGTCGTCAGTTAACAGTCAGTGTTTAAGTAAGATTGCATCTTTTTAAAAAAATATGTTCCATTATTTGTGTAGTTTTAAACAATTTAATAAAAACTTCATTTAATAGAATGTGATCTATAAATTTTTAAAACCTGGGGTTATTTTTGAATAATGGCTAGGAAAATCGACAGATTCTGGCAAAAGATAATCAGAAAAATGGAAAATAAAATTTAAGTGCCAATCCTGCAAGGAAAAGGCATTGAAGTTTCCGAAGAAGTTTTATAGGGAGCATGTGCTTTGTTTTCAAGTAGCAACAAATCCTGGAGATTTTAGTGGTCCATAGTACAGGGAATCGATGTGTCTTGTTTGTTTCTTAAATGAGAAATGAGGTATGCCTTTTTGATAGTCCCTCATTTCTGTCTGGGCATTTTTCCTGACTGAAGCACAGTTGACAAAGAATTTGAAGCTTCTGAATCTGTGTTCTGTGTATATCCTTGCCTTTCAAGCAAGATGAATCTCTTAGGTGGGAAATATTTCTGAGCTTCACTTTCTCTTATTCTCTAAAGAAGTTGGCAACTTATACAGAAGACAAAATTATGGTCACAGTTACCATCCAGTGAGTCTTAGTACAAACCACTTTAGCTGCTGTGTCATTTACAGTGACCTGTTCTGCTGCAGTTAAACAATATTCTATAATTTCCTTTGCCCTTTTAATTGACGGCTCAAGTACTGCCTGAATAACTCTGAGGAATTTGTGCAATGTTTATACTGCTTTTGGCCTACAGAACTCAGACTTAATGCGCCATTGTCAGGCATGGATAGTGAGGGAGAGGGAATCAACACTGGATATGTATTTGGTAATAATCCTATAAAGAAGTCATGGCTCAGTGGTGTCATTGCGACTTTGTACAAGATTTGGGGGATTCACAGGTTCTTGACTACTGTGGAGGTGTGCTAGTGAAGAGAAGAAATTATGCCATGGAGGCAGTGGATGGATACGTAGCACTAAACATTGTTTCTAGATTGGAACCAGGAATGCAGAAGAAACCGAGTAATTCTAAAAGTGAGAAGTAGTGGATTTAGTATTTATACTTAATGGTTTTCACTCAGTTGTTTTGGAAGCCAGTTGGCATGGATTATAAAACTGATCATATATAATATATATGCAGATATTTATAAAATATGAAAATTATATAACATTTTTTTTAATTTTTTTAAATTTTTATTAATTATATAACTAAATCACAAATACAAAACAAGAAAAAAAAATTAAACACCATGTGATATACATAATAGTGAATTAAAAAAAAATAATTTTTTTTCTTTTTCTTTTTTTTCTCTTCTCTTAAGCAATACTAACTTTCATTGTTATTTTGCACCTTTACCCTTAAATTTATAAATCTGTTCAACTATTATAATTTCACATTTAATTCAATATTTTTCACATCCCCTTTAATCTATTTCTATTGTTAATTCTTTTAACTTTTTTTTTAAAAAAACATTGACATCACTTATCCTTTTAAATCTATAAATCACAAGTTTAACACACACACCTACTAAGAATTACAAAATATACAACATAAAAGAAAAACAAAACTAAAACTAAAAAATACCCACCCCCCAGAGCCAACTTTTTATTTAATCCACTTTCCAAAATTGCCATTCTTCTTTTGACAGGGTAGTATTACTATCTCTTTTCAGAACTTTATCCAAAAATATTTTCCAAATTTCTTCAAAATCATTCCCTTTAACCAAACCTTTCATAAACCTAATTCTACATGTTAGTTTATCATTAATTACGATTTTCCACACTTCATTATACCATTCCTCTATTTGAAATTTTTCATTTGCTTTCCATTTTTTTGCTATTATTAATCTCGCTGCAGTTAACAAATTTGTTATTAATTCTTTCTTTACTTGAGTACACTCAACCTTATCATATATAGATAACAATGCAATATTTGGACATACTGGTATATCTGCTCCTATAATCTCTTTTACCTCTTTAAAAACCTTTTGCCAAAACTCCATTATCTTATTGCAATTCCACCACATATGCATATATGTACCAATTTCTTGACATCCTCTCCAACATAATCTTGAATATTTCTCATCTATTTGATTTAATTTCACTGGAGTCAAGTACCATTTCCACACTAATTTATAATAATTCTCTTTTATTCTTATTGATAATTTTTTTAAATGACGTTGTTTCCAAATTTTTCTCCATTCTTGTATATCTATATTTTGTACTATCTCTTCCTCCCATATTTTTCTAAGAAAATCCTCTTCTTGTTCTTTTGCTAATATTTTATATATTTCACTTGTAATACCTTTTAGTATTTCATTTTCTTGCATATTTTCTCTTTGAATAATAATTTGTTCAAATTTAGTATATTCTTTAAAATCCTTAACATATCTTTTCATACTCTTTGTCCATTGCTCTAATTGTATATAATTAAACCAGGATATTTTAGTTTCCTGCAATCTCTCTTTCATTCTATCTTTATTTATCATTATTTTCATCCATTCTTTTAATCTATAAATTTTTTGTTTTTTTATTTCTTTCTCTATTATTTCTCTTAAATTTATTGGAAATTTTTCCATCATCACTATCGGAGTTAATATTGATATATTCGGTATTAATTTTCTTTTATTTTTTTTCCATATTTCTATTATATTTTTTATAAAAGGATTTTCTATCTTCTCCATTTCTTTCTTTGAAAAATTCCTAAAAAATATATTTTCTAATTTTGTCTCAATATTCATATCTTCTATCTCTAACCAATCTAAATCACCCTTTCCTGAAACCCCCTCTATGATATATCTCAATTGATTTGCATAATAATACCATTTTAAATTTGGAAGTCCCAGGCCACCTTCTTTTTGACTTTTATACCAATATTTCTTGTTAATCCTCGATTTTTTATTTCCATTACAAAAATTATTTAATATCTTTTGCCACTCCTTTAATTCTTCCTCTGATATTTTTATTGGTAGCATTCTAAACAAAAAGTTAATTTTAGGTAAAATTTTCATTTTTACCACTGCTATTCTACCAAACCACGATAGCTTTATATTTTTGTAGTCCTCTAATTTCCTTTTTGTTTCTAATCTTAATTTCTTGAAATTTTTTTCCTGTAATTCTTGTAAATTTTTTGTAATCTCTATTCCTAAATATTTAATTGATTCTTTTATTTTAAGTAATCCTCTTTTACTACTTATAAATTTTTGTACTTCTTCTTTAGTATAATTAAATAACATTATTTCTGATTTGGCCCAATTTATTTCTAATCCCGTCTTCTCCCCAAACTCTATTAAATGTTTATCTATCCTATCTATCTTTTCAATTGGATCCTTAATTGTCAACAATGTGTCATCTGCAAATAAGCTTATTTTATTTTTTTCCTTAACTCCAATTCCTTCCAAATTCTCATCATTTCTTATCACATTCGCTAACATTTCTATAACTATTGCAAATAAAACTGGAGATAATGGACATCCTTGTCTCGTTCCTCTTGTTATTTGAATCTGTTCTGTAAATCCATCATTTACCATCACTACAGATGTATTATGTGAATACAATTGATTTATTAACCCTTTAAATCTCTCTCCTAATCCTATTTTATTTAAAATTGTTTTTAATGCCGGCCATTCCACACAATCAAAGGCTTTAAATATATCTAGGGCTAAAATTCCAGCTTTTTGTTTATCTCTGTCCATTATATTTATTTTATTTATCGTTTTCCCTATTAAATTTGCCATCTGTCTTCCTTGAATAAAACCACATTGATCTTTATGTATATACTTATAAATAAATTTATTTAACCTCTTCGCCATTATTGCTGTCAAGATTTTTGCATCTTGATTTATTAAAGATATTGGTCTATAAGAACCTGGATCCATAGGATCCTTATTTGGTTTTAAAATTAATATTATTAGTGACTGCTTCCATGATAATGGAATTTTTTCACCCCTCAATATACTATTATATAACACTTTTAGTTTAGGAATTAGACCTTTTTTAAATGTTTTATAATATTCTGGACCTAGTCCATCCAATCCTGGTGATTTTCCTCCTTTTAAATTATTTATTACTTCTTCTATTTCCTCTTCTGATATCATTTCTTCCATCAATCCTTTATCTTGTTCTGTTAATCTTACTTTCCAATTTTCATTAATATACTCCTCTATGTTCTCTAAAGATTTATCTTCTGCTGAATACAATTCTCGAAAAAATTCCTCAAATATTTTTAATTTCTCTTTCATCAACCTTTTTTCTTTACCAAATGTATCTTTAACTACGCCAATCATATTTCTAGTTTTTTTTGATTGTACTGATTTAGCCAGCATTTTAGAATTTTTATTACTATATTCAAAGTATTCCCTTTCCAAGTATATTAGATTTTTCTGAACTTCGTCCATTTCTATCTTTTCTAATTCATCTCTTTTTGCTTGTAATATTATTAATTTCTGTTTAGTTCTATCTATTATATAATCATTCTCTAGTTCCTTTATTTCTTTTTCTAATTTTAATTTTTTTTCTCCTAATTGTCTCTTTAATTTGCTTGGAAAATTATATAACATGAGGTCCTTACGATGTAACCACAATATGAGTGTTTGTTAAAATCATTCTTTTCTTTTAGGTGGAGTCGTTCATTTTGGATCAGGATGACCTGGAAAATCCAATGCTGGAGACGGCTTCAAAATTGCTGCTGTCAAGTACTGCTGATGGTGCTGATTTAAGAACAGTAGACCCAGAAACCCAAGCTAGGTTAGAAGCTTTACTGGAAGCTGCAGGTAACTACTGTAAACTCTTACTGTGATTTT
The DNA here is from genome assembly GCA_948474755.1 of Ctenosaura bakeri. Taxonomy (NCBI): domain Eukaryota; kingdom Metazoa; phylum Chordata; class Lepidosauria; order Squamata; family Iguanidae; genus Ctenosaura; species Ctenosaura bakeri. The sequence goes on from CAOLHI010002355.1 coordinate 44,345, forward strand.
CAGAAACTGTTCTTGTTGTTGTTGTTGTTGTTGTTGTTGAGAAACTGACGTTGGTTGGTGAGATTCTAAACCAGAAATGGTCTAGAGCACAGGTCCCATGATACAAAACAAATTGAAACCTTAAAAAATTGGCTAAAAATGCCCCCCATACTATGCCATGAGGGGAAGTGTCATCATATTTTAGGGGAGGATGATCTGGTTTTAGGTGGCCTCCACAAATCAGAAATGAAGTAGATGGTCTTGCTGGTACTATTTAGTGCTATTGTTGTAAATCTTTAGGTTTCATTTTTTTGGCCAAGTTTTCCAGGATATTTGAGTTTACTTGTCAATAACACGTGCACAGACAAGTTTATATTGCTTTATGGAAGGAATTTAGTTATGTTTAGTGCTGCTGCTGCTGCTGATTTAATTTAGGATATTTACCCCCTGCTACTATCTATATTGCCTTTTTGGTATGTTTAAAGGGTACATTATGATTTAAAGTTACATTATGCCTTGATAGTTACTTTAAGAATTTGTTATAAGTTTAAAAATGGTAAAGTGGTATATAAGTCCTCAAACACAGACTGCATTCACAAAATTTAGATTTGTTTCTTCATTAGTTTAATATATGTTTCAGAGAATGTTTCTTATCTTTGATTAAGTGACACAACTGATGACTGGCTGAAATAATTTGAAATAAGAGAATATGGACTAATTCAGGGCATAAAATACACTGTTTTATAAGTACCACCTGTGGTATTATATTCAAGAGATTTCCACATCATACATGCATTATGTTAGATTTATTTTGTGAGTATATTGTATGGTTTCAAGTTGTTTTTATTTCTCCCCCCCATGGAATACTGCTTATCCCCTGAACTGCTGATCTGAAATAAAAGGAATAGGTAAATTATCCACAGCTGATGGAAAAGCCTTTGCAGATCCTGAGGTGCTTCGCAGATTGACTTCTTCGGTCAGCTGTGCGTTGGATGAAGCTGCTGCTGCACTTACCCGTATGAGAGCTGAAAGCACAGCAAGTGCAGGGCAGATGGACAAGTAAGTGTTTATTTTATGAAAGCCAGTTCTGGTAGTCTTGACAGATGTTCCTTTTTGTTATAGTAAAACTATCCATATCACTTCAGATTTTAAAACACAGCGTTTCTTATTTAACTCATTTGGCTGTATGGATCTCAGGATGGGAAAGCAATACACAACAGAATATGCTTAAATCTTCAAAAGAAGAGGTGAGATGTCTTGCCATTGCTTAGTAGCCAGGTGTTGTTTGTGGTCATAAGCAATGCAATACGTTGTCCTCTGGCAAATTACTCTTCTGAAATCATCTTGTATATTTGTGGGGGAGTAGACAGCCGCAAAAATAACCAAAAACAAGATGCCAGATGTGACTCTAGGGCTGCATTTTATCCACTCCAAGGCCAGGCTGAATATACTCTTAACATACATATTTTTTAAGTACAGGCAGCCAGTTTGATCCTATTAAGATGGCACTGCTTTCTGTGTACTAAACCAGTGATCTATTCCCGTTTCATTTAGTAGCAAATCAACACTAACCTTATTAAAAGAATAAAGAAAGCACTCAACAATCATATTTTTGCTAGGTAATTCCTAAAGAAACTGCACAAGGAAAACATTAACCAGTGTACAACATGCTCACCATTGTGTAGCTATTAGCATTTCACCCGGTTCTTCCGTTCCTCGTTCCTCAGATCGTGCCTAGAGAATGTCACAAGGATAGGAAATCACTTTTGTACTGTGGCAGCTCTGAAGTATTAAGTTAGCAGTAATGGTAGGAGGTTGCAAAGTTACACCTCAAACTTCACATCTAGTTAATCTCCTTGCAGATTTAATAAACCCATTTGGTAGATATTTGAGTTATCATTCATTTGTGTCCTGGCGAAACAATGATACTATTGGGACAAGTGTTTTATAATTAACGAAGGTCTGGAGATGTCATCATTGAGATGTGAGCACTAGATGTAGGCTGGAAGAGTAAAGACATAGTATGTCTGTGATGGCAGCTTAGTCTTTAAGAGTGTTACATGAGATGTCAAACATGGATTCAGATTTTCCTAGTGGATGCTGTTATTCCTTCTCCGTAGCTTCAAATAGAGCAAAATTGACTCATTCTGTATAACTCAGAATGTGCTTTTATGGATATTGACATTGAATGAATAATATATTCATCAAGAACATGCAGAGGCAGTAGAGAATTCACCTCATTTTAGTAATCAGTGGGATTAGAACATGGGTCTCCGACAGAGACCACAATTAGTTGATGGCGTTTATAGCCGCATATTGTTTCAGGAGTCTTTACCTATCATATGCATCCATCTTTGGCAAATCAGTTTCTTGGACTCAGTTTGTGCTTCCTAAGGCTCTGGTTGTATTGCCATTTTTGAAAAACAGAGACCGCGATGATCGCATCTTACAGCCTTCATTTTATCATCGCATGAATAAGATACTTTTCAAAGGCAACAGAATGCTGCAGTAATCTTCACATGTGTATATATGTGTTTTAAACACCTGACCATTACATTTCACTACGTCCAGGTGTCATTTTTAACTCTTTATATAGTGAGAACCTAATGTTCTTTGTGCTGTGTGTCTCACACAAGTGGTTCATCTGTGCCTGCGCAGTGCGATGTTTGGAACCTCCTAGAGCCTAGAGATAGGTGTTTTGGTGGGAACCCCACCCCATCCCTTGAAGCTATAAAGGCACCTTCTTGCCCAAACAGTTAGTTCCTTTTCTTCTGTCGCAGCAGCAGCTTTATTGGAGCCTTCAGGTAGCCTTTTTACTTCAAGGTTACTTTGTCTCAGTTTTGTCTTTTGGATTGCAATTTTCTCTTGGCGTTTTTGGCTTTGTTCTTTGGCTTTGTTCTTCTTGGAATTCACATCTGACTTGGACTGTGTTTTCAGCTTCCCTCTCAGACTTCGCATCTCTGGTTGGTGTCTTTTAGTGTATGGCCTTTGCAGCAGTGTTCAAACGCTGCTGGGCACGCGGTGGGAAAATCCCTGACAAGGATGGCCATTCTAAGTTCCTCCTTTGCCTTGGTGAGGGGCACAATGTAAGCTCTTGTGCCCACTATCAAATGTTCATGCCACAGACCAAGCGCAATAGGGCTGCACATTTTAAAGCTCTCCTTTGAAGAAGATTCTTAGCATGTCAGACATGGGTGCTCAAGATAGGCCTTTGTATTCATCCCCTGTTATGTAATGAGCTGTCCCATTAGGAGCGTAAGTGGTCCTCAGCTGCTTTGGAGAAGCCTTCAGCCACTCCTTCGGCTAAGAAGTACAAGAAAAAGAAAACGAGAGAGACTTCTCGCATCTCCCCCACTGCCTTCCCAAGGGAGCAGCAGCATTTACCTGCCAGGGCATCATCTAAAAGGTTGGCCCGGTGCCAGTCAGCCAGGAGATGACAGCTGTGGTTACCCAGATGAGCTTTTCTCCTCAACAGCAAGAACAAGCTCCTTTGCCTGCTCTAGTGGGATCTCATGGTGCCTCTGAGGCCCAAAGCATGTCTGATGGCAAGATTGTTGACTCTCCAGTCAGTATAGTTTCTTACTCTGTCCAGATAGTCTGTTCATTTTCACGTCCTCCATCTCGAGGGCATCAAACCGCCACTCCATCGTAAGAGTGTCGTGAATCCCCTTGGGCACAGTCACCTCCCCATGACCATTGCCGTTTACCTTCACCACCAGCCTTGAGGCACTCAGTGTTGGGTAGTTGATGTTCTTGGTTCTCAGCATCATTCCATAGACTGTAGGTCTCGACACCATGCTGGATGGGAAAGGGGAGATCAGTCTTACACATACCTTCAAGAATCTTCCTACAATTCAGCTGATTTCTCCCCCTACCTTGATGACTGCTATTATTATATATGGGGCTACCATCACTGCCACCACTATGTTGAGGAGCCTCGGTACCATCATTAGCATCGATATTCTCCATCTCCCTCCATAACTCCATCACCTCCACCCAGGCAAAGACACACTGATCAGAGTGCTCATTCTGAGGCACTGGAATGATCACCTACTTGTGAGCGGACAGCTAATTCTGCCACCTCTGCTCAGATTCCTCAGTCAACATCAGCACTATCAACCCACCCACTACCTGAAATATCCTGTCTTACCACTGTGGTCTCTCCTCAACATCATACTTACCGTCGTTGATCTCCTTCCACCTCGTCTTTGACCTCATCGTCTTCTGTGGATCCCATCTCCAATCGCCCTTTGCCATCTCAGGTCTCCTCACAGAATCCCATCTCTCCAACCAATGACATATGGTCCTTCACTGATTGTATGTTGAGAATGGCTCGCTCCCTAAACCTGCAAGATGACTGCCATAGAGTGGATATGCAAGATCTTATCTTTCAGCAACCTCAAGACTAGGTTCCATACCACCAATGTCGAAGAGGCTGGCCTCTCTATCCAACTCAGCAATTCAAAACTAGATTGGCTAGTGAGCCCTCCAAAGCCTAATTCCATAGTGGTAGATGCCGCCTAGTCAAAGACCTCTCAGAGGTTACATGCTTCTCTGTCTGATGAAGAAGGGAAAAAGTTGGATGCCATTGGCAGGAAATTCAATTCTAATGCTGCCCTTTTCCGTGTTTCTAATTATTGAGCTTGTATGGGGGTGTATCTGTTCATGTGGAACAAATTAAGCCCTACATCAACCGCCTACCTGATGAGGACAAGCAAATTGTAATGGTACTTTATGTAGAGGCTTACAGACTGGCATCTCAACAAATCACCACCTCTACGCATATCACACGTAGTGCCAAAGTGCTGGCAGGAGCCATAGCTCTTCAGCGCCACACCTAGCTCTGCTTCTCCAGACTTTCTCAACAAGTGAAGTACATGATTGAGGAGCTGCCATTTGATGATGCTGGGCTCTTCAGTGGAGCCACTGGTGCCAAGTTGGAACATGGCCAGAAAATGAGATCAACAGCCTGCAAATTTGGCTTCCAGCTCCCTCAGACCTCAAGGTACTGTTATCAACAGTATTACCCTCACTGTAGACTTTCAGTCCGAGCTCTAGACAACAACAGAGGATCTCTCAACCTCTTCAGCAGCAGTCCTCCTGGAAACTTCCGTCATCCCGCTACCATAATTCGCAGTACAAGAAATGTCAAACAGAGTCATCCAACTGTTGGGCCTGCCCCATGATACTGTCTGGCACATTGCAAGCTCTACCACATGTTCTCCTTCCTTCAATACTGAGGATTCCTGCTTCTTCAGCTTTCAGTGCCTCCTCTGATGTTTAGATACCATGATATTACTGTCACCGTTCCATGTCAACGATTCCATCCCAGCCCTGACTTCTTGTGTCAGTGTTCACTCTTGCCCTTTTGGACAAACTAGGCAAGTACCATCAGGCTTGGATCTCTGTTGTGACAGACTCTTGGGAATTGGAAAACATTGCCAAAGGTTACGCCACAGAGTTTCATCATTTCCCTCCATCCAGTACTCAATGAGGACATCTAAACCTTAATCAAGAGGGGAGCTATAGAACGCATACCCCTCTCAGCTCTCCATCACGGTTTCTCCTCCTTTTACTTTTTGGTATTGAAGAAAGATGACGGTCTTCATCCAATCTTAGATCTTTGCAAGGTCAACTACTATATCTGGCTGACACATTTTGGAATAGTCACTCTTGCATCCATTCTTCCCTTACTCCTAAAAGGGGACTGGTTCACCACACTGGCCTGAAGGACCCTTATTTCCATCAGGCTGACTCACAGGCACTGACACCCAGCCTTTATAGTCGGCCAAAGAGCGTCCTGTTTCCACATCCTGCTATTTAGCCTCAGTACTGCTCTGAGAGTCTTCATGAAGATGATGTTAGTGGTAGCAGCTGTGTTGCGCCAATGTAGTATCGTGATATTTCCTTACATTGAAAACTAGGTCATCATTGCCTGCTCCCAAACACAACTTCTCGACATTGATACCACTACCAAATTTCTCCACTCACTCAGTCTGCTTATCAACTTCAAGAAATCTCAGCTGACACCCTGCAAGATGATTAAGTTCATCAGCGCTATCTGGATTCTTGGCTTCAGCAAGCCTTCCTGCCCTACAACAGATGGACCACCATCTGGCGCATTGCACTTTGCCTCTTGAGACATCGAAGGACCAGAGTATTGCCACTTTGGGTGAGACACATCTTGGAATCAGCTCACAGGTCCTTGACAAAACGGTCTGATGCATACAAATTTTGTATGCACAAATTTTGCCAGTTCATCAAAGGTGGCCACCTTGACCTTGGCAACATTGGTACCATGGACATCCTCAACTTCCTGGGCTCTCTGTCTGCCAGAGGACTCTCCCTCTCATCAATCAAGTGTTGCCTCTCTGCCTTGTCATGGCACTTGCAACAACAGGACCACTCTTCTTGTTTCTCTAATTCACTAGTGAAACAATTCCTCCAGGGGTATAAAAATCTACACTGCCCACTGGTGGTGCTTCTGGTCCCTATATGGAACCTAAACATTGTCCTTTCTCAGCTCTCTAAATGACCTTTCAAACCTATGGCTACTTGTGACCTGTGGTTGCTATCATGGAAGACAACTTTCCTGGTAGGTATCACCTCAGCCAGGAGAACTGGTGAGATCTGTGCTCTCAGAGTGCAATAACCGTACCTCCGCTTCCACGAGGAAAAAGTCATACTCAGAGCAGATATTACCTTCCTGTCAAAGGTAGTGTCCTCCTTCCATCTTAATCAGGACGTCATCCTTCCTTCATTCATACCAAATCCATCCTCAGACATAGAGTGAAATCTCCATTGCCTCAACACCAGGTGTGCTCTGGCTTTCTGTGTTCAATGTACAGCTCCTTTCAGGAACACTACCAGACTGTCTGTCTGTTACTCATCCTCCAAGAAGGGACAATCGGTCTTACCACAAAGACTATCAAAGTGTGTAGTGTCGATCATCCATCTCACCTGTTAGCTTGCTTGAAAAGCAACCCCCTCATCTACTGAGAAGTCATTCTACCAGGGCCACAGAAGCATCCACAGCCTTCCTACACAGTGTTCTGTGTAGAAAATCTGCAGGGCTGCCACCTGGTCACAGCTCACTACTTTCATCACCCACTGTAGACTAGACAATAGAGCATGCACCAATACCATCTTTGGCAGAGCAATTCTACAATCTTCTGTTGTTTGACTGATGCTTTTGTTTGTTTGTTTTTTGTTTGTTTTTTTGTTTTTATTAAAATCATACAGATAAAACATACATTATTTCTTACAAATACATAAATGTACATCCATCAGCACTAGACCTCTCCTAATAAATAAATAAATATATAAATAATTCATATGTCCCCTGGCTTGTACATTTATACAAATTGTTATTATTCTTATAATCTTATACAATATTATCAATAGTAACATTCCAAACATTCTTGTACCTACTTACCCTCTTCCCTTATTACTTTTACATTATTTGTGGACAATTATATCTTATTTGTAGTTTACCAGCTCTTCCTATACTATACCTTAACACATACCACTACCTTTTCTACTTATCTCTATAGGCTTGTTACAATATTTTTACTCCGAGTCTTAATTGTTTAATTTCTTTACTATTATCTTTCCCAATGGATTTCCCAAAGGGGTTTCACTAAATTCCATTCCTCTATAATCTGATTTCTCGGTCTGTCCTTTATTCTTGATGTAAGTTCGTCCAATTCCCATAACTCAAACAATTTCCATAACTAGTCTTCTACTTTAGGTATTTCCTTTGATTTCCGTAATTGTGCATACACCAGTCTAGCCGCTGTTAACATGTATATTAACATTTTCCTCACTGAATTTTCCTTAAAATATTTGTTGTCTATCATATTTAATAAATATATCTCTGGACTCATTGTAAAATTAATGTGCAGTTCCTTAATTATGCACTCATGAATATTCTTCCAAAATTCCTTAGCTTTTATACAGGACCACCATAAATGGTAAAACGTTCCTTTTCCTGGACATTTCCAACACACATCCTTCCCATTCTTACTTATTTTAACAATTTGTACTGGTGTAAAGTACCAACGGAAATATATCTTATAATAATTTTCTTTTAAATTTGTACAAATACAATATTTCTTAACATCTCTCCAGGAATTTTCCCATCTCTGTAATGGAATTACATGTCCCAGATTTTTCGCCCACTTCGTCATATTATCTTTTACTGTCTTTTCTTCCATATGCCAATTTAACAACATTTTATATATTTTACCCATCAAGTAATCAGTTCCAGGTTTAAGCAACTTATCAAATTCTTTCTCTGTTATTTCAATACCTTTTAGTTTCATAACTATTTTGAATCTTTGTTCTAATTGCCTTTGTAATAGCCAATATGAAGTAATACCAAATTTAGCCAATTCCTCTTTACTTTTCCATGCCACATTTTCCCCTTGTACTTTTAATAAATCTCTGTACGTTAACCATTTATTTAACTGGGCTTCTCTCTTCTGTAAAATGCCTCGTGCGCTGACACCCACTGTGGTATTTTCCCATATAATCTATTTCTATATTGTAACCACACCTTCAACAGCGGTTTTCTTATAAAATGATTATTAAATTCCCTATTTACCTTTGTCGAACCACAAATAGGCGTGCCAGCCAAAGAAAAGGTCTGCCCCTTCGATTTTCAGTAATCTCATATTTTCTAGCTTAATCCATTCCGTAATCCAACAAAGACAACTAGCATGGAAATACAGTTTTAAATCTGGCAGTCCTAATCCCCCTTTTTCTTGTGTGTCCTTTAATACCTTCCATTTTATCCTCAGTTTTTTAGCATTCCATACAAACTTTGATAAGTCCTTTTTCCATTGTTTAAAGGGGATATCATTGGAAATGATCGGAAGATTTTGAAACAAAAAAGTCATTTTTGGCAGTACATTCATTTTAATCATTGCAATCCTCCCCATCAGGGATAAATCAAGCTTGGACCATCTCTTCAAATCTTCCTTTATTTCACCCCAAACTTTCTTATAGTTATTATCATACAAATCTGTATTATTGCCTGAAATATTAACTCCTAAATATCTCACTTTTTTGGATATTTTAAAGTTAGATATATCTTTAATCTCATCTTCTTCTATTTTTTGAATATTCTTCGTTAATATCGTTGTCTTATCCAAATTAATCTTAAAACCTGCTACTTTCCCGAACTCTTCAAAGACCTTGATTAACCTTTTTATGCTTCTTCTTGGGTCATCTAACATAATTACAAGGTCATCCGTAAATGCCCTTAATTTATATATTTGGTTTCCAATATTAATTCCTTTTATTTCCTTATCTTGCCTTATCTTGTTATTCAATATTTCTATCATCATTACAAAGATTAAAGAGGATAGTGGACAACCTTGTCTTGTTCCTTTCCTAATCTCAAATTTATCTGTTCTGCATTTATTATAATTCTCGCTGTTTATTATATATCATTTTTACCCAATCAATAAAATTTTCCCCATATTTATCTTTTCTAATATCTCACTTATAAGTCTCCGCTTTACATTATCAAATGCTTTTTCAGCATCCACAAAGATCAGCCCCATTTTTCTTTCATTATGTTTATGATAAAATTCAGTTGTATCCAATATCACTCTGATGTTATCTTTTATCGATCTTCCAGGCAGGAAACCATTTTGATCTTCGTGTATCCAATTTTTTAAAATCTTTTTTAGTCTGTCTGCCAGGATTGATGTAAATATTTTATAGTCAGTGTTCAGTAAAGATATCGGTCTGTAGTTTTTCACCTCTAGCTGATCTTTGCTTTCTTTGGGTATCAAAGTGATAGTTGCTTCTCCCCACAAGTCTGGCTTGCCCATCAAATCTAGTTCGTTAAATAGCTGTTGGATAGGGTCAATCAGTAAATCTTGGAACTCCTTATAGTACCTTGCAGTGAAATCGTCCGGGCCTGGTGCTTTTCCAATTTTCAATTTCTGTATTGCCGTTCTTATTTCCACTTTTGTAATCAGTTTATTCAATTCTAATCTTTGTTCTTCCTGAATTTCCTCTAAGTTAACCTCCTCTAAATATTTCTTTACCAGTTGTATATATTCTTCCGAGTCCTTTGAATAATTAAACAACTGTTTATAATATTCTTGAAACACAGACTTAATTTTCTTTTGCTCTCTATATGTCTTATCACCTTTTCTAATTTCTGTAATTAGTCTTTTTTCTTTCTTTCTTTTTTCAGTCTATATGCCAACCACTTTCCTATCTTGTTAGCATGCTCAAAAAACTTCTGTCGAGTGTACTTTATCTTCTTTTCTATTTCTAATCTCTCTTCCATAGCCATTTGCTTCTGGAGAATTTCAATAACTCTCAATAAAGAAAAAGTTTATTTCTTGTTTCACCTTCTCTATTATTTTTTCATCTCGTAGAAGATCATCTTTTAATACCCGTGTGTACTCTCCCTTCCGTTCTTGTAACGTCAGTACAACAGGGCAGTGGTCGGATAGCATCCTTGGTAGAATCTCCATCTTCTTAACATTTTTGCATAAAGTCTTTGAAATCAAAACCGTATCAATCCTCGACCACATCTTATGCACATCCGAGAAATATGTGTATTCTTTAGCATTCCCATATAGGTGTCTCCAAGCATCCATCACTGAGGTTAAATTCATAAGTTCTTCAAACGTTTTTGGTAATCTTCTCTTAGGAGTTTTTCCATTCTTTTTCAATGTCCTGTCCAACTCGGGGTTTATTACCCCATTCCAATCACCCATAATTAATATGTCTTGATAGTCATAGTCCAGTAATCTCTTAGTTAAATTTTCAAAGAATATCGATTTATTTTCAAGTGGGCCATAAATTCCCACCACCAGCATCTTACTTCCAATCATTTCTATTTCTATCCCTATTAACGTACCTCTATTGTCTCTAAATATTTCTTTTGCAGTGTATTTTTTATTTACATATATCATCACTCCTTTTTTTCCCCCTCTTGATCGTTGTTGAAAAATCATGTCCTAGCATCGTATTCTTCATATATTTTAAATCCTTATCTCTAATATGAGTTTCTTGTAAGCAGATTATATCTGCTTTCATTCTTTCCAAACGATGGAATATCCTTTTTCTTTTAATTGCCGCGTTCATTCCCCTAACATTCCAAGATACCAGTCTCATCTTTTTTTTCCTTTTCTTTCCTTTCCTTTTCTTTTCTTAACCTCTTTCTTATTCCAGTTCTTCTTCCTTGTCTCCTTCTTTCTCTTCTTCTTCTTCTTCCTCTTCTCGCTCAAATTCACTTTCTTTCTCTTGATCTACCTTCTCCTCTATCTTGAATCCTTCTCCTACCTTCTTTTGACAATCTCCTAAAGTTTCTTCCCCTTCATCTCTTATTCTCTCCTCCTCTCTTCCATACTCCTGCTCTTCTGTTCGTCTCTTCCTTAATTCCTCCTTGTGTCTCTTCAAGAAATCTTGTGCTTTTGGAACTGTATTCAATGTAAATCTTTTCTCTTTATATAGAAATGTAACTCTTTCCATTTTGCACCATCGATAGGCGATTCCACTCCTTTTTAACACTTGAGTGAGAAAAAAATAATCCTTCCTTTTTTTCAGAACCTGTGCAGGAACATCTTTGAAAATCTGTAATTCGTCCTGATCAACTATAAACTTACTTGTGTAACTCTGGTGTATCACCAAGTCTTTTACTCTCTCTCTTAGAAAATAAATTACAATGTCCCGTGGCAGCTTCCTCTTTCTTGCAATAAATGAATTTATCCTAAACATCTTATCGATTTCGAGGTCGAGTTGTTCCGCATTCCATCCTATATATTCTGCCAAATATGGTGTCACTCGTGTGTACAGATCTTCACCTTGGACCTCTCTCAAATCCCTGATTTTTATACATTTATCTCTAAGTTTGACTTCTATATTTTTATTTTGTTCTTCAATCTTATCTATCTGTTTTCCCATCAATGGGGTTTCTTTTTCCCGCTTCGTAGTTCTGTCTTGCAGGTCATCTAGTTTTTTATTAATATTTTTCACTTCCATCATTATACTTTCCAGTGTCTGTCCTATGTTTCCCATTTCTCTCTTCATCTCCTTCATATCACTTGCCATATCCTTCATATCTTTTTTGAACTCTGTTCTCAATTTCCTAATTTCCTCAATAATTGATGTTGAAAATTCAGTTGCTTTTGGTTATTCCTCTAGGGCTGGCTTCGTTTGTAGTTGTTGTTTAACAGACGTTGCTTTTCTCGTTCCCGATGCCATCTTCTAGTTTTCTAAGCAATACCTATATACTTAAAATCTCAGCCACCCCTTAATCCCTAATTACTAATACTCAATCAGTGTTGTTCAATTATAATCACTACCAATCAAATAGTCACTACCAATAAAGTAATATCCCCTACAAGATAAGGAAATCCCTCTTATTACAGAATAATATTAAGTACTACTAGACAATACGAATCTATTCAATATTAACAAATATTTACCTCTACAATCTCTCAAAATCTTAATACGTATCAATCAAATTTATAAATCAGTTATATGGTGCTATCAGTCAAAATCAATCACTTTCATATTACTAACTCTTTATATTTATATATATTTATACTGTTAGTTTAAAACAATACAGCTCAATACTTATATACTTGTCAAAATATATCTTTCTAATATATCTTTATAAATCTATATAAATTTGATAATATAAGGTCTATATCGTAGGTTCAACTATCTATTAATTACTAAATAAATATCAAAGTGTCAATATACAATAATATATATCACTGTATTATTCAAATAAAATAAAAACAAATCAAACTTATCCATTTAGTCCAATCTATTATTTCCAGTACCTTCTTATTACTTCTATAACTTATTAAAATTAATCCTAATATTCTATATTCTTAAATGTTCTAAATTTTTATATTTGATTATACTTTATTACCTTCAGTGTATTTAAATATAGTTAAATATTTCATCTTTTTCAAATCAGTTCATCCCAGTTTCAATTCCTTCACCTCATCATATACATTTAATTAATAGCGGAAATCATATAAATAGTCTTAAAAAATAAGTATTGTTCTATGTATACATTATAATATTCAGACTAATATACGAAGTATATTCTTTATTAGGATTCAATTATTCACCACTAGATGGCGCTCCTCCGCTGTTTATTTCATTCTCCTTCTGTAAAAGGCTAGTCCATTTTTCAACTGTATGAAGTGAGTTGAGGTATCGCAGGGGTTAAACTTGTTCCTTTCCTGGAATGTCCTTGTAGCGCTTATCGCTTTTTTGCCATCTCACAGTCCTTGAAAATCTCCACCCCTTCACAACTCTTATTCCACTCTTCCAACCTCTTCTCCAACTCTTTTAATAAACAATCCAATGATTCTGTGTTCCTCTTCTTTTGTCGTTCTTCCACTTGTATTAAATAAGTAAATAGCGGTGCAGTAAATCCAAAAATTCAAAATTCAACAAAATCTAGATCCACAGTCTTAAATCTCAAACACAACCCAAAATGCAATATCCACAATCTTAGATCTCAAATCTCAGACCATAATTTCTTCTTCAGATGGTTAATCAACACTGTCCTTTTTTTTTCTTTCCTCCACTCCGTATCTCTTCACAAAGTCCTCCAAAACTGGCCTTTTCCCCCCTTGCTTAGTCTCTGTTTGCTAGCAAACAATCTAATACCTTGTTGACCATCTAAATCGGTTTAGAATATCTTCGTTGGAATTTAGTCCATCTATAAAGAGTTCAAAGAAAGGTTTCGTGGCTTCTTGCCTCTTTCCACTGTTCTCCCCTCCCTGTCCTAAGACTCAGTAAGCTAAAAGCCCCGACACTCCTCAGGCAACTCCTCTTATTGTATTTAGTTGTAGGGTCATTATTGCACTGGTATTACCTTACTGTCCACTAAATGTAGATGATGCTTATGAATCGTCAATCTGAATCTTCCTTCTGGTAACTTTAAAAAGTGGTGACGAGGATTCCTCCGCAAGGGAACCTCCACGAGGTAATGGCAGCTTGTTTGACCTCCTCAACACACTCCGTGTCCCCATTTACAGCTGTTTCATCTCAGGACACCGGTGCTGGAATCCAGTCTTCTCCAAACTCCTCCGAACCCCTTTTCCCAAAGGGGTATTTTCCCGTCTTTTCCTCTCTCAATACGGGATTACGACCTCGTGGGGCGATTGTTTTCCCCAGGTCTGCACGGGGTGACAAGCTCGCTCCTCGCCGCAGCCACCGGAAGTCCCTGATGCTTTTGTTTTTGAAAGGCACTCTTGATTCTTCTGTAGCATGACACTTCCACCTCCTGAGTTAGCAGCTCGCTATTCTCCCATTTGTGTGAGTCACAGAGACCACGAAGAAGAAGAATAGGTTGCGTATCTGTAACTGGTTCTTCTGGTGGTCATCTGTGAACTCACACAACCTTGCCCATCCTCTCTTCTTCATGTCCTGCCTCACCTGTTGGTCCTCAGCCTGCTGGCTTAGGCAGCCAAGGAACTAACAGTTTGTGGACAGGAAGGTAGCTTTATAGCCTTAAGGAATAGGGGAAGGTTCCCGCCAAAACACTTATCTCTAGACTCTAGAAGGTTCCAAACATTGCACTGCATAGGCACAGATGGCCTATTTGTGTGAGTTCACAGATGACCACTGGAAGAACCATGATTATGGGTAAGGAACTTGTTCATACCATTTTACAATTGACGCATGACTGCTAACCATAATTTCCTATTTCTCTTCATAGCCGCAGCCTAGCAGAAGCTTGTTCAGAAGGAGATGTGAATGCTGTGCGAAAGTTGCTTATTGAAGGGCGAAGTGTAAATGAACACACCGAAGAAGGAGAAAGTCTTCTTTGTTTAGCCTGCTCAGCCGGATACTATGAACTTGCCCAGGTTTGTCTCTTTACACTTTTAACAGTGAACCTAGACCATTGGCCTTTGATCATTCTAGATTTGCAGTCTGTCTTTCACTTGGAGTCCATTTTCATGTTTGTATATACGTACATCAATTTTCCCTCCAAAAGATTATGGCCTAAATCCAGTTGCTAGTTCCAACTAGGGTAGGCCCACTGAATTAATGGGATTTACTTGAGCGTTGATTTCCTATTTGGCGTTTGATTCAGTGGTCCACTCTAGTTGGAACCTACCATTAGATATAGGTCTCTGCAGTGGAGTCAGTGTCATAAACCCATCTTATATCTACTTTCAGAATTCAGTATTGGTTTTCTAGATCTAATTAGGCGCTATACATTTTCTTTATCTGAGGGAGGATTTTTTTGAACAGAAAAGTTCTAGCAGGTCTTGTTTGCCTGAAAAAAGCTCTCTGTCTAAAATCAACAAAATAAGCGAACCAACAACAAAAAAGTCAGGCAAAGTAAAGTTGGAACAAGAGTTGAAAAAGGATCATGGGACAGAGTCTACCTACTTGCCCGAGCTATTCAGTGCAGGAGGGAAACAACACAACAGGGCTTCCTCTGCTGAGCAGTAGACAGCAGATAGCTGAAACAGTATGTTTGGGCTTCTTCCACACAGGGCCATTGTAAATACTGTCCAAAATGCTACAGCCATGTTTCCACAGTGCCCTCTCCTGCAAATTGATAACTAATCTTTGACCACATGGGATTAATGGAGGCCTCAATAATGGCTTTCCATTAAATGTCAGAAAAAGAAAACAACTGGAAGAAAGAAAACACTGGTACCATCACCATTCAGTGAAGCAAAAGAGAGTAGGGTCCTGCAGTGGCAGCTGATTCGTTCATATGAATAGGCAAGAAGCCAGAATGATCCAACTGGCTCATAGGATAGGGAGATAGTATCCATCCAGCCTTTGTGTTACAAATGTTTCAGCCCTGTGGTAACTTCTGTCCTGACTTCAAAAAGAGTTCTTCAAAGAGGAAGAAAATGCTGAAGTTATAACTGTTGGGGATGGAAGCCATAGTCAGACATGGATATCAATTCCTCCTACACAGAGACAGATATAGGAAGCCTGTAGCTTCTGTTATCACTGTTCCTTCTAAGGCTGCTCTATATGACAACCTTCCGTAGCAGTTATTAGATTTTCAGTAAGTCATCTTGGAGAGGACTGGATCCCATGCCCCAGAAAGAGTTTGGAGACATATCTACTAAGATTTTAAAATATAGAGGACCACCTCCTCATTCTGTCTCCCTAGTGACATATGAAAGAGACAGAGGATATCAACCCCAATGGCATCTACCTTAGGACAGGCATCTACAAGCATATGACTTATCTAGATAGTCAGATTTTCGTCCCAACTGTGACCTATAAATCATCCTGAAAGTTACTGTCAGATACCTACCTGTAAGTTTTCAAAGAATGCTTTGGATGAAAATGACATAGTCCTTGTTTTGCTCAGTACATCTTCCCTAAGCTGTTTCTGGAATCTTGAAAACTCTCCATTCAGTACTGCATCTGAAGAAGTAGGTTTGTATCCATGGAAGCTCATGAGAAAAAATCAGTTAGTCTTAAAGGGGTGTTGCCATGTCCCCTTCCTTCCTTCCTTCCTTCCTTCCTTCCTTCCTTCCTTCCTTTTTAAATTGTTCAGATGAGCACTCCTGACCTTTTGCCCTGAAACCAGCTAAGATGACAACACATGACAATGCTGTTATCTGCTTTTTTGCTTGTTTTCCCACCCATACATCAATGCATTCATTTTGTTGTTGTTCTTAGTCAAGTCAACTTCAACTTATGGTAAGCTTTTTCTAGGGTTTTCTTGGCCAGATTTATTCAGAGGTGATTTGTCATTGCCTTCTTCTGAGGGTGAGAGAGTGTTGCTTTCCTAGGATCTCCCAGTGGGTTTCCTTGACTGAGTAGAGATTCGAACTCTGGTCTCCCAGAGTCCTAGTCCAACACACACATCACTACACTGGCTCTCCACCAGCTTCCTTTAGTTACATTGTGAGTAAAGAAGAAGAAGAAGCTCTCTGTTGACCATCACCCTGATCCTGAAGCTACTTTCTGAAGAGGGGTTGATGCTGTGACCATGGGAATCAGGGAATATCAGTCCTTGTAAGGACCACCTTTAGTCGGGCCAGTGACATCTTTATAAAAAAGAACTGGTTGAACATAGAAGCCAGAGTCATGTTTAGAAATGCCTCCCTCTCCCATTAGCTTTGTGGCTCATACTTCTTTGAACACTCTGTATTTCAAAGAATTGGCCAAAAAGGCATGTGCATTTTATGGCTATATATATTCTAACTTTGCAAGGTTCACCATGTCAGTGTGTCTTGTTTCTTTATACATACTAGGCCTTGGTTCTTTCTCATGGTCTCTGTGACTCACACATAT
Source organism: Ctenosaura bakeri (assembly GCA_948474755.1). Classification (NCBI taxonomy): domain Eukaryota; kingdom Metazoa; phylum Chordata; class Lepidosauria; order Squamata; family Iguanidae; genus Ctenosaura; species Ctenosaura bakeri. The sequence goes on from CAOLHI010002355.1 coordinate 61,604, forward strand.
GAGTCATTGCGTCACTGCACAGAAACCTTTGGAAGCTTCTAGAGCTATGTTTTGACCATAACTCTGCCCCCTCACTTGCATGCATGTGTGCCATGTGTTGCCTCTGAAACTCAGTTCCTTTTCATCTGTTATCATGGCAGGATCATTAGGAAGTCTCATTGTTTCGGCATTTGTCAGTTCATCTTTTCATTCTCCAGGGGCTTATGGCCCTGAAGGCTGTCTTAAAGGAGTGTTTAGGCTGTTGTGTCTAGGCTAGTACTGTTTTAAGACAGTCACACTTATTGTCTCCTCTGCCTAGGAAAAGACCATAAGGTTGACTTGTGCCCATTTTACCAGACCTTTATGTGACAAGCAAGGTATAATAGAGTTTCCCATCTTAAAGCCCTTCATTGGGAAGGGATCCTCTAGACTTTGGTTTTTACAGTCTAGAATAAGTTACTTCATACATCTTCAGTGGCTACCTGCTTACCCTCTCTTTGGCCATGGAGCAACAGCCAGAGGACTTGGGGAGCCAAACTCCTTCGGCCCTTCATCAAACCTCCTCAGAAGACAAATTGGTACCGTCAGTTTCATTACCAAAAGAGGCTTCTAAGTCCTCTTTCAGGATTCAGAAATCTAAAAATGTTCTGATTATGCTTGGCAAACCTCTAGAAAAAGCTGCTGAAAGGGAAACGTCCATCATCTTTGGTTTCAACAAAGCTGAAGGATAGAGACTAGCCTCTGATCCTTGCTTCCCAAGATTTGACTGCATCAGGACCCTCCACTCCACAGCTCCACTCATTGCTGTCTCATAATCTTACCTCCCTGATGCCTCCTCATTGTCTCCTGAGCCTAACCGCAGGAGGAACTGCTAGAGATTTGATTGTGCAGTCCGATAAGGTTCATGTCATTGGTTTGTGCTCTGAAGGGGGATATTCTTGACAAATCTTCCCTCTCCTGAAGCCCTGCTCTTAGAGAATAATATGAAGTAATATGTATGCATGCAAGAACGTTTGTGGAAAGTTTATAGATGATTTTGCTTTTCTGTTTTTGCATGAGGGAAACCAAAAGGAACTAACCAAATCATTGCTGAGTTAGCTATGAACTGAGAAGGAGCAGAGGCTGAAAACTGGGGAGAATGACATGCTTATGTAACTCTTTCTAAACAAAGCATTCTCATGTGTGTTACATTGTTGTACCTGGAAAATAAAACCTCCAACAGTTGCTGGTTTGTCCTGGGACTTGTTGTTTGTTGTTATGTGCTTTCAAGACAAAGCAAAGTTATGGCAAATATCTGTAGGGTTTTCTTGAGGAGATTTATTCAGAGGAGGTTTGTCATTGCCTCCTCTAAAACTGAAGAGAATGTGATATGCCCAGGGTCACCCAATGGATTTCATGGCTCAGCAGGGATTTGAACTCTGGCCTTTAAGAATCCTAGTCCAGCATTCAGACCACTATCCCACATTGGCTTCTTTTAACTTAAATTTCTCTCTGACCTCACTGCCTCCAGTTGGTGATCCCAACCATGTATATTGTATATATATCTAAAATTCTGGACAATGGATCATGCTATCTTACATAGTCATAATTCTAGGTCATTGTTAGTGTTGTGTAATGTCACTTCAATACTACATAACTGAAGCATAAACATGATAACACATCTGCTAATGTTACTGCAGTTATTCACAGAAAGTGTTTACAAGTGCTGGTTGTACAGTACATAACAAGCATGCAAGGATTGTATCTGCATAGTTACATAATAGATATGAAACAACAAAGAGTCAGAACCACCTTAAAGACCAGCTAATTTATTTTAATATAAACTTCTGTGGACTATAGCCCATTTCAGCAGTTGCATGACATTCAATTTATCCAGAAATTCAGATATGTATATAATAAACATGGTTGAAATCACCCAATTCCAGGCACTGAGGTCAATGGAAAGTTATGTTCAGAAAGTTAATGATAAGAGACAGTTCTTCATCATGGTTTCTGTGCCTCGCACAAATGGGTCTTGTGCCTGCACACATCCATCCATAGAATGCTCCAGAACTGAAGCCCATCTCCTTTTGGTGTGATCATGAACAGCACGAAAAGCTACTCCTTCTCAGTTCTCTTTTCTTCTTTTGTGTGTTCACATCTCAGATAGTTTCCAGTGTTGAGTAGTTTTTTCCTTTCATTCTTCCACCGGTCTTTCTAGTTTCTCTTTGCTGCTTCTTTCAGTGTTTTCTCTCTGTACCCATACCTACCTGACAAACAGAGAAATGTTGCTATTCATTTCCAACAGGAGACATGTAGGCTGGCTGCATAGCAGTTTAGGGCAGATTGTCATGATGTGCCAGAAAGAACATGGCAAGATTGGTTGGCTTGCAAGGCTACATGTGGTTGTGTTTGGCCAGTCTATCTGAGGACATGACAAAGAGGATTAAGGATCTTCCCTTTTATGAGGAGGGCCTCTTCAGGGCTAAAACTGATGAGGCCATGGACACCCTCTTCAGGGCCTGTACCACAGCCAACAGGATGGATTTCAGACATCCCACCAGTCCTTTCCACTAACATAAACCCTATGGAGGAAATCCTTCTCTACCTTCTATACTAGATCAAGGTCTCTTCCTTGCCAGTCACATCAATCATCCCAGTCAGTGTGGTCCCACCCTGATCCATTACAGCAGTCTTGGTACCAGCCCCCTTTGACCACTAAGAAACCTCTTGGGCACGAAACATTGCCCTTAGCTGCTCCCTCCTTCCATCCTTTCTGCCTGTCTTTGTGCTGGCATCTGCACAATCGCAAGCCTCCTTGTCTGCTTGACCATTTCACCAAGTGGTATTTAATTTGTCAGGACTCATGAGTACTCACCATCGTTCACCAGGGCTACGCAATCCACTTTGCACACCCACCTCCATCCAGTGTCTTCAGGTACATCTCTCCCTCACCAGTCCTTCAGCAAGAGGTTGTGGCACTGCTCCAAAAATATGCCGTTGAGGAATTCCCCCACCACACATGTCTGACAGTTTTTTTCCTTCAGATATTTCCCCATACCAAAGAGGTATTATCATGGACCTCAGAGGTATAAATGATACTTCCCACCCATGAAATTTTAAATAGTCACATTGCTTGCCATTCTTCCTCTCCTCAGACCTGGAGACTGGTTCGTGTCCCTTGGTTTACAGAATGCATACTTTTATATTCAGATCCACCCTCAGCACAGAAAATGTCTATGGTTTACAGTCAGGCACAAGCTGTACCGTTATAAGGTGTTTCCCTTTGGTTTAACAACTGTGCCCTGGGTGTTCATGAAAGTGATGGCAGTTGTCATTTCTCACATTTGACCCAAAGGGATAAGAATCTTCCCATACCTGGATGATTGGCTTCCTTGGTGGAAGACAAGTTGCTCAAAGACATGAGCAGAAGCCTGTATCTCTTCTTCAACCTGGACCTTTGAGTGAATTTTGAGAAGTCAGCCCTCACAATTCCCAACGTCACCCTTTCGTAGGAGCAATTCTGGACTCCACACTTGCTTGAGCATTTCTGCCAATGGATAAAGCATGAACTATTCAGCACTTAATTCAACTCATTATGAAGCTACTAGGGTTCTTCACCTCCAGCACAGGAGTCACCCCACATGCGCAGCTCCAATCCCACCGTCTGCAGCTCTGGTTCCTGCATTTCTTTGATCTACACAGCCCTAGTTTGCAACACTCTTGCAAATGTCTTGTCGCAACTACCTTTCACTCCTGTACTCACCCACTCTGCTCACACAGTCTTGTAGCAAGGTAAGGGATCCTGATCTCAGGTCATTTCATCTGACAGCTTGGCAGCATCAGAGACCATAGATGGTCACATATATTCTTTCCTACAAGTTTCTTGGAAAGTTCCTTAGATGGATTGCGCAGGTGTGAGACCCATTTGTGTGAAGGCACAAATGACCACTTGAAGAACTGCAGTTATAAGTAAGCAACCTGTCTTTATGTTTTTAACACTGGATATTCTCAGAACTGTTGCCGATAACAAACATCTTGGTACTAGGTAAGCTAGTTGGTACAAGTAATGTAAGTATAAATTGTTATCCTCATTCTAACATATGGTGATAGACTGGAATCTCCTAATCAATAACTTGGTCACTGTTAACCTTAATTATCGGTTCTTTGTTTTCTTTTTCAACAGGTTCTCCTTGCAATGCATGCAAATGTTGAAGATAGAGGTGTCAAAGGAGACATAACACCTTTAATGGCTGCTGCTAATGGAGGGCATGTCAAAATTGTCAAGTTGCTGCTAGCTCATGGTGCTGATGTCAATGCACAGTCTTCAACAGGTAATAAATGTGTTAGAATTAAATGTAATAAGAATGCAGAGCAACCTTGGAACTCAGTACCATCAGTTCCATACTTCTTATAAAATAAATTCATGTTTGCAAATAGATGTGACCTTAAACAAGCTGGGAGCATTGATGTAAGCTCTTCTTTCTGTTACATTTAATCCTTAGTATTTTGACAGAGGTTGGTGGGCAGTAGAGTGGAAACAGAGATGTTACTATCTTCGAACTAAGAGATGTATCACAAAAGGGAATGATCAGAGCAAAACAATGAGACAATCAAATACACTGATTCCCCTCATCTGGGTGTGTGCATAGTAAGGTGCAGCTGTCATAGAACAATATGCAGAAGTGCTAGCCAGTACTTTGAAGGGCTGGATGATGCTAGATTCCAGTGTATGACATTTTTTCAATGAAAACTGTCAGAGTTCATGGACTACTTCTGTGATTTTATATACATACTCTTTCCCAAAATGTAAATAGAATATTTCTAGGCAAACATCTCTTGCCCCAAAATTTAACTGTTAGTAAGTAAGTATCTTTCTTCCCACACTTCTTGCTGTTGTATTGGTGTCAAATGAGAATTGAAGTAGAACACCACCCAATGCCACTTCCCAATTTAATTTTGGTTCACTTATTACCTATTGAGATTTGAGCTAGTTGTGTTCTAAATACAGCTAGTCCACATTTCTCAACATTTCTGTATCAGTTTGAGGTCTCCTGTTAATATATGTCAGGATGGGGTGTAATCACTATAAACAATCTAACATAAAAATAATCCACAATCTGGGATAAAATTAGTGATAGCAAATCAGATGTGAATCATCATCAGTAAGACCCCCAGCTCATGGGAAAATAGCAGAGTCTTCATCTGCTTAAAAAGGTTACTGATCCTTGTCTGAGACCACTTCTGCAGTAGGCTGTTACAGTGCTATTATTCCAGTTTCAACATCCTATGGAATCCATAGGATGTTGAAAGTGGAGTAATAGCACTGTAACATCCTAGTGGTCTTTGTTTTAGCTGATAACTCAGACAAAGCAAGTGAACAGGCAGGGAAAGCAAAGGAAGAATGGCTGCAGAGCCAAATGTCTCCAGGCATTGATGATGAGCCTTAGCAGGTGTCACACCGTGCTCCCCACTCCAGCTGGTAAATGTATTCCAGTCTTGTTCTGTGAATTCATCTTAGTCATCCTCAAAACACTTCTTTCTTACCTTAGCTGTGATTATAGTTATGCTTAATGTGACTTATTGCCATTACAGTTCTTCTCTAGCCTCTTGGTTTTGAAAAATGTTCAAGCCTAGATTTAGACTTCAGTTTCTTTATGTGTTCAAGAATTGAATCAGAAGTTGACCTGAGTTCAGTTATCACTATTTGGCAAGTTTTGGGCCTCCTGACTCACCGCTTTAATTTTAAATATAGTCAGCAGCAAAGCACCTGCTGCCATGCCATGTGAGTTAATAGATCCACATCATCTGCAAATAGCAAAAATATGTGAATTACCATTGGAGGGGGGTAATACTCCATTCCAGTAAAAGAAAAAAAAACCTGCAATTAAATGTGAACATTTTTATTGATTGATCACATTTATGTGCCACCTTTATCCTATTATAGGACCTAAGGCAGCTCACAGAGAATAAAATAAAATTTGCTAAAAATTGAATAAAACTAAAACATAATTAAAAGATTGTATTTTTTTAAATAATAAACAATATAGCATCACTAGAAATATACATAAATTAAAACAAGAGTACTCATCCACTCCATAAGAAGACTCTCTGCAAACAATTATTAATTATTGTAGTTAATGAGTTATTAGTAGTAGTAGTAGTAGTATTCCTTTTCATTAAAAGCCAGCTTGAACAAGAAGGTCAGAGAGAGAGAGGTGGGCGGGGAAGAAGAAGAAATCGCCAAGGACACAGCTCTGTCATATTCCCTTAATTGTTAAAATTTCATTTAGTAAAGTACTTGTTTGAATATAACTTATCTGTGCTGATGAATATTGTTAGAGCACTTTTATTACATACAGAAGACATCTTTCCATTTGTAAAGTCTGTAGCCTGTCCCATAAGTTTGGTTATGATAATAAGAGTCTGATGCTGGTCTTGCATGGACAAAAGGTACAGTTTCCTGTCATTTAGCTGTGAATATTTTTCAGTAAGGTGTAGTAAAGTCAAGCAGTGATCTGTGTAGCAGCATTTGACAATGATCTATTGTTTAACACTGTTTAGATTTGAATCCATCTTGATTGTTCCCAATAAAATTGGATTTCGTGACCCCATCTTTCAGTCTTGGGGCAGAGATGGTGGATATAGTTTTCCAACAATGGACTGCAAACTAATCGAGTACTCATCAGAGGGGTCTGATCCTTCCTCTTTTTTGTATACAGTGACACTGATTGCTTTTAGCCAACTGACAGGGACTTTTCCAGAATTATTAATTTTTATAAGAAGCTCTGAAAGTAAGGGAATCCATCAGTCAGTTTGCCTTAATCAGTTTTGCAGGGATGTCACCAGGGGTGTTTTGCAGAGATGTCATCAGGTTAAGAACCTTGCTAAGTAGGAGTATAAACATTAAATTACTGTTTTCTCAATTTCCCTTTTTCCTATAAACTCCCTTCCCTGTGGCTAGATTCATGGGGTTCTCCCTGGTCTTCTAAAGCAGATTTGTGCAAATAGCTCCTTTCCTCTCCAGTTCCCCAAAAGCACTGGATGAATAAAAGAACCTTCTACTGGTGGAAGGACAGGACTGAATGAAACCGTTAGCTGATACAGATTAGATTAAAGAGTTTAAAGTGTTTCACATAAATTATTTATTTTTTAATCCTTACAATAATCTTATAAAGGAAGACAGTATTATTCCCTTATTATCATGGTTTCACAACTTACCACATGTTACTGACTGGAGTTTTGGATAATCAGTGATGCAGATTCTGTCCAGGAATCTAGGAATCCATGAAGTTTTGCTGGATAATGTGGTACACTCCAAGTAATGTTACTTTTTGTAATTGTGCTGTTGTGAGGCTATACATGGCAATTAGATTCAGATATTTTGTCAGTCCATTTGAAATTGCTCCCAAAACGTCTATCATGAATAGAACCAGAGTTATGCTTTCTAAGGAAAAAAATGTAAAATATTGAGACCTACAAAATTGTTGTTGCTCGTACACTTGTATCTTGTGCTATATCATGGGATATTGTAGGTGAAGGCTGCCAGATAGTGGTTTTTCTTAGACCAGTCAGTGAGTTCTAGTGAACATTTACTGAAATAGTGCAAATGATCAATGCTTAGATATCCAAATAAATCTTTCTTTTTTTCTTTCCTGAAATCAGGCAATACAGCACTCACATATGCTTGTGCTGGAGGCTATGTTGATGTTGTGAAGGCCCTGTTGGAGTCTGGTGCTAGTATTGAGGACCACAATGAAAATGGCCACACTCCCCTTATGGAAGCAGGGAGTGCTGGGCACGTGGAAGTTGCCAGAGTTCTGTTAGAAAATGGAGCTGGAATCAATACGCATTCCAATGAATTTAAGGAGAGTGCACTTACTCTGGCTTGCTATAAAGGTACAGCATTGAAATCTCTCAAGCAGTACTGTTCAGTGCATGTTGCAAGTTTTAGGACTTCTTTTAAAAAATTTTAAAAACCTAGTTGGCTTTTCTGATTTTGTTCCAGGTAATAAAGGGAAGGATGTTGTTTCGTTTCTGATCTAAATAATATTAAATGTTTTTGGAGTCCATTAGAGTCACACCCTGTCTGTATTTGTTTTTCATCAAGGCTCTCATTTTCTGAGGAGAATAACTCATTTTGACCATTTACTGCTGACACAGATTGCAAAATAAGCTGCAAGGAAAATTGTATTGTATGCAAATATATTTGCTAGGGCACAGTTGGTGTTCAGTGTTTGTGCTATAGTTATGTTCCTTTCTATTAGGGAATGAGATGTAGCATTTGCAAAAGTTGGAAACAGATTTTGAAGCAAAAGGAAAGTTGAGAGCAAATTGCTTACGCTATAACAATACACTCAAGTTTTAAATTCTAAGCTATTGAACAATATGAAATTTGATTTGATTTGAGTCAGTAAATAGTCATTTTTAAAAGACTTTTTTCTGCAACTGTCTGTTCTTTTAAAGAGCAGAAGAGTTTTAAAGAGAAAACAACTCTGAAGTGTAAGCACTGTTTTGTTTTCCTTTGTATTTTTCTGAGAATTTTTACCTATTTGATATTAGAGATATTGTGCTTTAGATTTGAAATCCAGTACATGCTTCTTTGTTGATCACAAAAGAATGTTCTTCTTTGTGGTCTCTGTGCGTCACACAATGGGAATCTTCGCGCATGTGCAGTAGCTTTTCACAAAGGTCCAGAGCTGAGCAGCTTGGCAGGAACCCCTCCCCCATCTGGTACTCAGCATGCTCAGTCCCGCCAAGCCGACAGTCTCTCCTCAGTTTATTTTCGTCCGCCGACCTGTTAGCAGCTCGGAAAGCTTCTTCGCTGAGCAGTTCTTCTAATTCTTGGTTTTTCTTCGTTCTTTCATTAGTTTTTTGTCTCTTTATAACAAAAAACTGTAAGAACTCTTCCCCCTTCTTATGTTGTCTTTGTTTAAGTTGTGCGTGCCTTGTGGCTGCAAGGTTTCTCTTTCTGATACCCACCCTGAGTGCTTGTTCTGCCTTGGGGAGGGCCATAACATTCGGGCCTGTTCCATTTGTTAGGATTTCACCTCCCAGACTCTGAAGAATAGAACTTTTTGGTTGAAATCCTACTGCTGGGAGCAAGCCCTTCACCTTAAAGAGCAGGTGTCTTCCAATACTACTCTTTCCACCATTTCGATATCGACGCTTTCCACGACGTCCTCTTCCTCGGTCCTGAAGTTATTGGTAATGACCGGTCCCTCGGTATTGACGGCTTCGGTACTGGTACGAATATTGACCTCGCCGGCCTTACCGTCACTATATTCTTTATCGAAGATTCCAAAGCTCTCTGGGATGCCTACTCTTATATCTGCCACTGGAGATGCTCCTTCGACCTCGCAGCAGGCTCCTGTCCACCAGGCCTGTTAGTTCCCTACTTTGGCGAAGCGTAAACGGGCCTCATTGCATCACCCTTCTGCTTTCTCCAATAAGGAGAAAAGAAGAAGAAGGAGAGGCCTCGCTCTCCTTCTCCTGCTGCCCGTCTGTTGGCTAATTGACCTTCCTCTCTCAGTCCCTTACTGACACCACCTCTGATGCAACCTGCAATGTCTACTGTTGAAGAGGAGGATGCTCCCATCCTTTCACTGGTGCAGGACGCTGCCCAGCTCCCGGTGCTGTCCATTCTGCCTGCTGCAGATTTCGTGCCCTCACACTGACCTCTCTGCCTGTTATGTCAGGCCACTCTGGAGATGGATGTCTGCAGACTCCACTGGCCCTGGCCCTCTCTTCTGGCTGTCCCAAGTTGGACCTGCTTCGGACACTCCTCAGGCTATTTCCCAAGACCAGCCTCGACTTAGTGCAGCTCGCTCTCTGGCACGCAGTAAAAGGAGTAGATCTCACGTCATCGCAACTACAGCTACCGCACTGCTTACGAGCCCTCGTTAGCGAAAGTCGACTTGCCTTTCTCATCGGCCTCCTATATCACCCAGTACGGCCACGAGCACCTCTAGAGAGACCAGCCTGGCTCCTACCACTCATATTCGCCTGCCTATCATGACCGGCACCATCTCGACATTTGTCATTGCTCTCCTTACCACCCTCGACGTTCATGTTCCCTGTCACGATCTCCTTTGGGATCTCATTACCGATGCTCCCCTGGGTATTGGTACTCCAGATCCCATTCTCGGTCCCGAACGGCCTCCTACCGGTGTTGGCCATCTCGGTCCCATCACTGGTCCCGAGACCCATTGCCTCATCGTCGAGCTGTTTCACCTCCTCCTCGGGTGACAGCAACAGTGTCCTGGCCTCCGCCAGATACTCACCCTGAGTCCACTCTGCCAACATCTCTGTTGGCCCCGTTGTCGACGCAGTCCGTTGTTGCACTGATCCCGACCGTCCAACCCATTTCATCGGCATCGACCTCGGTACCGCTTTGCATTCAAAGCTCAGTACTGGTGCAGATTTCAGTCTTGTTACTGGCTCCGACTGTTCTACTGGTCTCTGATCCCACCCCACCGGCTGTTCTTCCAGCAACGGAACCCGTATGACATCGTTGCTCTTGATCCCCTCGCTCTTCATTTCCTTCTTCTGGTTCTTATGAATCCAACGGTGATTCAACACCATAGTCTCATACCTCCCCACCTCTAGCGTTTGGGAACTCGTCTCCTGATTCAGCTCCTGAGGACATCAAGCAGTTCTCCCAACATATTAGTCAGAATGGCCAACGCCTTGGGCCTCGACATTTCTGGCCCTGCTCCTGTGGTACAGAACCCAGTATTCCACTATGCCGACACTCGGCCTCTGTTGACAGCTCCAATTCCGTTTCTCCCCATCCTGGAGGAAGTTTTGAAACATCCTTGGGCCCAGCTGGCATCGCTTCAACTGGTCCCTCACTGCCTGTAACATCTTTACTGTACCCAGAAGAAGGATGTCAATTTCTTATTCAGTCATCTGACTTCTAATTCAATTGTTGTTGAGTCATCTCAAACAAAAGGGGGCAAAAGGGCCCACACGACTCCACTTGATCGTGAGGGCCGCCGTCTGGATGTCTTTGGTCGTCGCTTCTACTCTGCCTTCTCGTTGATCGCCAGGATTTCTAACATCCAAGCTTGCCTGGTGGCCTATCAACGTAACATCTGGGATAGGTTTTTTTCCCCTGCTTTCCCACCTGCTGGATGACCACAGAGCTACTGCCGTTCAGTATTTTAATGAGTCTGTCGCTCTCTCGAGTCAACAGATTTTGTCATCCCGACACACTGTTGAAGGTGCGGTGGGTGGGATTGCCCATCCCTGATTTACCTGGCTCCAGTCCACTGGGTTGACCAAGGATAGCAGAAAAAGGATTGAGGACCTGCCCTTTGATCTCCAAGGACTCTTTCATGCGACTACAAATGATGCTATGGACCATCTTATGAAAGCTCAACTGACAGCTAAGAAGATGGGCCTTCATCCAACAGCTCAGCCTGGAAGACCATCTTCATCCCGTTCTTCATGGAGGTGCCCTTCCTACTCTTATAGATCACACTCTCCTCACCGCATGTCTCACCAATCGTCTTTGCCGGCTTCTTCCCATAGCTCCTTTAGACAACATTAACCATCTTCCAAGAAATCCTCTTCGACCACTAAGTCACATTTTTTACTCCCCTTGTAGGTTGCCACCTCTGCCTCTCTTCTATCTGGGAAGTACTGGGTTTTGACCATCATCCGTCTTGGCTACGCCATCAAGTTTCGAAATACTCCTCCTCCCAGTGTCTTCTACTCCACCCTTGCCAGACCAGCCCTTCTCTCTTTTTTTTTATTAAATTTTTATTGATTATAGAGGGGGAAAAAACAAAAAAGTAAAACACCATGTGATACACATAATAGTGAAACAAAGAAATTTCAACAAAAACAAGCTTAGATTATTATTTCTCTCCAATACCATTACAATTATATACTTATTCAGCTTATTCTATATCATACTACTTGTATACTTGTGTTACCTATCTCTAAATCTCATTCTCATTATACTCATTATTATTATAATAATTTCATTCTTAATTCTATATTTTTCCCTTACATTTAATCTATTGCTATTACTAAATATAATCTTACTACTTAACATATCAAACTATTTCTAAAGGTAAACCCACTCCCCAAAGCCGATTATGTTTCAACTTTTTTTTGTTTTGTTATAGAAAAAATTAAACAACACAAATCCAATATCAGACCAGCCCTTCTCAAAGAGGTCGAGACCCTCCTCCTCAAAGAGGCCATAGAGCAGCTACCACTCTTGGGCAAATCCACCAACTTCTTCTCCCAGTACTTCACGGTACCCAAATTGGACAGCACTCTCCGACCCATCCTAGACCTCAGGGAGTGAACTCCTTCATTTCCCCCCAGAAATTCAAGATGGTGACCCTGTCCTCCATTCTGCCCTTCCTGAGGCTTTGGGATTGGTTCGCATCCATCAACCTACAAGATGCCTACTTCCACATTTCTATTCACCCTCATCACAGGAGGTACCTCTGATTTGCGGTCGACGGCATCTGTTAGCAATGCAAGGTCTTCCCATTCAGTCTGTCCACTGCTCCCAGGTTCTTTACCAAGTGCCTAGCTCCTGTGGTATCTTACCTCCACATGAAGAACTTTATGGTGTACCCCTGTCTGGACGATTGGTTACTGGTGGCATCCTGCAAACAGAAACCGTACAAGGACATCCACGTTGCCCTCTCCCTTCTTTCCGATCTCAGACTTAGGGTGAATCCCAAGAAATCCCACTTGGAACCTTCACATACCCTGGACTTCATCGGGGCCACTCTGGACTCCACTTGCCCTAGGGCCTTCCTACCCCGTGAGGTGCGCTCGGACCCTGTGACAGGTTGCAGCCGACGGCTTGCGCAGTCCGTCCATTTCTGCCTGCAGGATCCAACAGCTTCTCGGCTACATGGTGGCCATGATGGCGGTCACCTACTTGTCTCACCTTCAGGCATGATGGCGGTCACCTACTTGTCTCACCCTGCAACACTGGTTTCTCCAGTGTTTCTATCCTCTGCTTGACGATGAACACTGGATTCTCTGGGTCTCTGGTCCAGTACGGGACTCACTTTGTTGGTGGCTGCCCCCATGCCATCTCTCATTGGGAATGCCATTTGTCGAGCCCCGTCTGATACTTACCATCACAACTGACGCGTCCTTCTTTGGTGGGAGAGCTCACTGTCACGATTTCGCAGTCCAGGGCCATTGGGCCGGAATGGAGATGTGTCTCCATATCAACGCATTGGAGCTCTTGGCAGTCCTCAAAGCTCTTCGGGCCTTTTGGAACCTCGTTGTCAGATGGACTGTCCAGATCCTGTCAGACAACATGACAGCTGTCTGCTACATGAACCGACGAAGAGGTACTCACACCTCCACCTTGCTTCATCTGTCTCTACGCATCTGGGACTGGTGTATTCCACTACGAATGTATCCCGTTGCAGTTCGCCTGGTGGGACAGGACAATGTGACAGCAGACATGCTGAGCAGAGAGACAGCGTACCACCACGAGTGGTCCCTCTCTGACGATGCCTTCTGGTAGATAGTGTCCTGCTGGGGCGCTCCAACTGTTGATCTCTTTGCGACCAAACAGAAATGTCCCCGTTATTGCTCGAGAGCCGGCCTGGGCCCCAGCTCTCTCAGGGACGCATTCCAGTTCCCTTGGAGCGCGGAGTTCCTTTACATCTTCCTACCGTTTCCTCTCTTGGGCCGAGTGGTGGCCAAGATGGCAGCGGACAGAACAGACGCTGTCCTCGTAGCCGCATATTGGCTGAGACAACATTGGTTCAGTCCCCTTCTCGCCATCGCAGGGGGCCGCAACATGAGACTTCAGAGCACACCGGACCTCCTTTTTCAGTCGAACAGTCACGTGTTGCACTCAGATGTCTCTCTCCTCCGCCTGCACACGTGAAGGATAACATTCTAGACTCTCCCGCTATCCAAGCTGTCCTCACGGCCGTGAGGAAGGAATCTACTCATAGATCCTACAAATACAAGTGGAGGAAGTTTGTAGCCTTTGCGGACTCCCGTAATGAGGCCTCTTCTCTGACCTCCCTGTTGATGGTGCTTCACTTCCTCTTGACACTGCGGGACCAGGGCCTCGCCTTTTCCTCTCTGAAAGTTTACCTCTGTGCAATTGTGGCTTATCAGCCACATGGTTCTCCTTCCTGAGCCTTTTTCTGTAACGCTACAGTCAAGCAATTCCTTAAAGGTCTGTAACACCTCTGTCCTCCTATCTCCCCACCGCTTCCTCCATGGTCGCTATTGCTTGTCCTTTCTCAGCTTATGCACCATCCCTTTGAACCGATGGCCACATCTGATGACCATCTCCTTACCATGAAGACAGCATTCTTGGTCACTGTCGCTTTAGCCAGGCAGGCAGGAGAACTGGCTGCGTTGTGTTCTGATGAACCATTCCTCGTGTTTCATTGGGACAGGGCAGTCCTACATCCGGATCTGTCTTTTCTTCCTAAAGTCGTCTCCGACTTTGATCTGAATCAGGATTTGATTCTACCTAACTTCTATCCTGATCCTGCGTCATCTCTCGAGTGCTCCCTGCACTCGACCTTCCGTCAGACTCCCCACCTTTTTGTCTGCTATGGTGGGTGCCGGAAAGATCACAAGGTATCCACTTGAAGTTTTTCCAAATGGGTTGCCCAAACAATTCACCTTGTCTACAAACTTGCCAGGCAACCTCTGCCGGTTCTGCTTCGTGCCCATTCCTCTAGGGCAATGGCTTCTTCAACGGCTCTTCTCAAAGGAGTTGACCTACAGGAGCTCTGTCATGTGGCTACTTGGTCCCGGCCTTTGACCTTCGTCTGCCACTACCACCTTGACTGCAGGGCCCGGCGTGATGCTCATTTTGGTCGTGCGGTGCTTCTTCTGTCTTCTAGGACCCGACCCGCCATCTACCGGTAAGCTACTCAGTCTCCCATTGTGTGAGGCACAGAGACCACGAAGAAGAAGAATAGTTTGCTTACCTGTAACTGTGATTCTTCGAGTGGCCATCTGTGCCCTCACACACACACCCGCCCAGCCTCCCCTCTTTCAGGTCCTTGCTTTGGCGGACTTCGAATGTGAGGAGAGACTGTTGGCTTGGCGGGACTAAGCATGCTCAGTAGCAGATGGGGGAAGAGTTCTCACCAAGCTGCTCAGCTCTGGAACTTTCGGAAAAGCTACTGCACATGCGTGAAGATTCCCATTGTGTGAGGGCACAGACCACCACTCAAAGAACCACAGTTACAGGTAAGCAACCTGTTCTTCACAGGCCATTTGTAGAGTTTAACCATCAGAATCTCCATTCTTATTTTGTGGTTTAGGATAGAGAAATGCTTAATTTTTGACACTAAATGGATAACTATAGCCAGCTCCCTAAATTGTGGAAATCTTTTTTTGTGGTTAGTTTGTTAAATTGCATCATAAATCCAAGAGATTAAGAACTTAATTTTATGCTCAGTATATTGTTGTTGTTACTCTTATTCTTATTGATTTATTTTAGGGCATTTAGAAATGGTGAGGTTTTTGCTGGAAGCAGGCGCGGACCAGGAGCATAAAACAGATGAAATGCATACTGCGTTAATGGAGGCATGCATGGTAAGAGATATCAACAGTATGGGGTCCAGGGATCAGTGATTTTCTTGTTTCACGACAAGTTAAAAGCTGTCTGATTGACCATATTGTGAATGAACTGCAATTAAATTTTAGTGGTGTAAAGCCTGTTTTCCAAGAAGAATAACAAGGAATGGGGCAAGCCCACACATTCAGCTCCTTGTTCGTCTGGTGGTATATGTTTGTCTTGTCTTAAGGATAAATATTATTTGTACAGTAGTACTCATCTATGACACAAATCACTTATGGGGTTTGCTACCACTAGCTGGATAGAACTATTCTGTTCCTAAGTAATTTATATGCTTGTTAGATGTTAGTAATGCTTCAAAGGTTATGAAACATGTAAGTCTGATGACAATTAAGAATGCTTAAAAAGAAAACCTTAGACTTGTGAAAATGAAATGCAACTTTAACTGTAGTTGGGATCTATTCTTGTGGGGGATCTTCAAAACTCAACACTTAGTTTTGACCACTTTGTACAAAATGTTTATGAGCGTACACATCCAAGCAAATCATACAGCAAATGTGTGGGGGGAAAACATTCATTGTGAGTTCTGTTTCTCCAGTTAATTATATAAGTGAGGATTTAGAAATAGTATTCTTGAGAACATTCTGCAAATTCAGGCTATTTAAATTGGCAAAAAAAATGCTACTTTCTGGCCAGTATGATGCAGTATACTTTATATAACACTCTCCCCTTTGTGCTGCTAGATAAAAGTGTGTGGGAGCTTTATTCAGCATTTGTGTAATTAAGTTTTTATTTATCTTTGCTTTCTAGGATGGACATGTGGAAGTTGCTAGGTTACTTCTTGATAGTGGTGCTCAAGTGAACATGCCTGCTGACTCTTTTGAGTCTCCGTTAACTTTGGCGGCCTGTGGTGGTCATGTAGAGCTAGCAGCCTTATTAATTGAGCGAGGAGCTAATCTGGAGGAGGTAAATGATGAAGGTTATACACCGTTGATGGAGGCAGCTCGAGAAGGTCATGAGGAGATGGTAGCATTACTTCTGGGTCAAGGTAACCTTATGAGTATAATCATCTGTACTAGTAGCAGTGTTGGAGACTTTTGAACATCTTGAAATGTACCTTTAGAAAATATATTTTCAAGGTGGAATTGTTTGCTTTAGTCTTATCAAATAGTTTATAGTATGTGATGGTCATTATTGGAAAAATCACTGTTCCATATGTAAAACAAATATTGTAGAACTGCCAGGTCTTTGGATCATACGTTGAATATGATTAAATTCTTCTTAATATGCTAAATTTTAATAAACAATGATAACAACATTTAAAAGAATAAAAAGGAAGAGGCAGAAGGAATCTAGTAACACTTTTGAGATTAATATATTTCAGCATAAGCTTTTGTGGGTTCCAGTCCACTTTATCAGATGAAAGCTTACTATGAAATATATCAGTCAGTCCCAGTGGTGCTGCCAGATTCCTGTCCCCTTCTTCTTGTGCTGAAACAGACCAACATAGTTATTCTTCTTGAAAACAAAAATTGTATTCCTTAGAAAACCATCAGCTAATCAGTCAAGAGTACTTAATTTATATTCTTTTAAGAGGTACACTTGATAGACTCCTAAGCTGCTGGACTTGTAGAGTACTACCTGGTAAATAGTACTGGTAAATAGCTGAAACAGCTCTGAATTTGTTCGCGAAACTCAATATTCATGTACTAGCAATGTTAAAATATCTCAAGGTACTGTTTCAAAGCTTAATTTGCTTTGATGTGTTTCTTTCTTAAAGGAGCCAACATCAATGCTCAGACAGAAGAGACCCAAGAAACTGCCTTAACTTTAGCATGCTGTGGGGGCTTTTTGGAAGTTGCTGATTTCCTTATTAAAGCAGGAGCTGATATAGAACTTGGTTGTTCTACACCCTTAATGGAAGCTGCTCAGGAGGGTCACTTGGAACTAGTTAAATATTTATTAGCAGCAGGTACAGAATTGCTCTCTGTATGCATGTTGTTTATGTTTACACACTCCTCGAAACACTGCCAAAGTCTCACTGTCATAAGGTTATATTCCATACTGACTTACTGAACTACTTAATCCTAGTGTGTGTGCTTTTATACATAGTAGCATGCCATTTGCATCAGTGTAAAAATGTATGAAATAGGAATGTCAACCCCTAGTAATCCAACATTATAATAATTAAATATTTTTAAATGCACTTAAATACTATAGGCTGTCTTGCTAAACAGCATTGAGATTTTGCTTATTTTCTAAGTTTAATATATTTCATGCTGCTTCAGGAGCTAATGTGCACGCAACAACAGCTACAGGAGACACAGCACTGACATATGCCTGTGAGAACGGTCATACAGATGTAGCAGATGTGTTACTTCAAGCAGATGCAGATCTGGTAAGCTAGGTAGAAAAGCTTGGGGCTTTTCCTGTGTTTGTGTATTTGTTTGCCATTTATTTAAGAAGAAACAATTTTGACTTTATGTATTTCACTTCTTTTAAGAAGAGCAATAGGCTTTCAGTGTGAGTTACATGTTTACAAATTACAAAATATAATAACTAAAATCAAATTAAATTCACTAAACTATATGGACTGGTAGTTGTAGCTAACAACAGAATCAGCAGAAGTTTTGATTTAAAAGGCAAAGTTTCAGAAAGCTTTTGGCTGGCTTGGAGAAAATCAGGCAAGTTGTCAGAGTTCAAGGGTGAATTGTTCTACTGAGAAGAGCTCTAAACCTTTTCCACACCATTCTGATGTCCTGAGACAAAAAGACACACAGTAGGGCTTCCTCAGAGAAGAGATAGAGATGTTTGAGGGAAGTGGCTTTTGATGTTAACTTCGGGACTGCTGTGCAGATTGGAATGTATAAAAGGATCTCTGCATAAGATTTGGCTCGCTTGTTCTGTTCAAAAGTACTTCATTGTATATCAGGTTCTGGGCACCATTCAGGAACAAGTTCAAGGTTGCCTCCCTTCTAGGCAGTTTTATGACTGACTGTTCAAAGTTACAGTCGCACAGTTATTTACAAGCATCCACAACATGCTTTGGCAGGTAAGTCAAAAATTATGTTCACTTGTCTCTCCTCTTCTTGGCTTGGCCATTGCACAGCTGAAATATTCCAGGCATTTGGCCAGCAGCAGCTAAGAATCCCCCAAGGTTTTGTATCTGGAAGTCTGTTTCTCTCATAATCCATGTATTTTTTTCCAGGTGATCTAAAGTAGTTAGTCACTTCATTTATAAAACTTTGTTTAGTTGCCTTCCTCAACCTTATCCACCACGATTTATCCTCAGAATTGTGGTTAACAAATTATACCTTGTTAGCTAAATTGCCTTTGGGACCTTGTATTTTTTCCCATAGTAGCTTATCTGTGTTAAGTCTCCCAGTTTGGGCTGTATATTTTTGACTCTTCTATTGCAGAGTAGGTGAATTTATTTCTGAAAGCCTGGTAATATTCCATTGTCAGTTAAATTCAGAGATAATAATTACATAAAGTAACATTGAAAAATGCTGTTTAGAGTCTTGAGCTGAGGACTTGGGAACCCCAGTTCTTAGTCATAACACTGATGATGATGAACACTAGATGACTTTGGACCAGTTACATGCTTTGGTTCTGATGTACCTCACAAAGTTGTGAGGGTAAAGTGGGAATGAGAGGAGCCATTTATGCTGCCTTGATCTCATTGAAGGAAAGACAAAATATATGTACATGTGTAAAACTTTTAAAATGTTGCTTGAATAAAAATTACTTGAATAATAATCAGGTATTTCTTATTGTAAAGATGATTTCAACTGCCACATCTTTTTCTAGGAACATGAATCTGAAGGAGGAAGGACTCCATTAATGAAAGCTGCAAGAGCAGGCCATGTCTGCACTGTTCAGTTCTTAATTAGTAAAGGTAGGTTTTTGTGAAGTATATTTCCTTTTTAGTGTTTTCATATGTTTGTCTAAGGTTTGTTAATATTAAATTGTTGGCTTTTATGTTCTGATTGATCTTCACGTGTTCATTTTTGAATTGCATCAAGAACATTTATTGAAGCAACTTTTTATATTAGAGAATGAAGCAGTTGAGAGTTATGCATGGCTGTCATAGCTTTTAGAACTAAGAAGCAACTGATATGTCAAATTGTACTCCTGCAAGCACATTGTAATACAGAGAAACTCAAGGCTTCCAGAAATTAGCTTAATTGAAATTGTACAAGAAATATTGCTTTTTTTTTTCCTCAGGTCACTTGCATATGCTGCTGTGCTTGTTTTATGCTTGTAGTGGGGCAGCTCTTGCTTCTTCCTCTGTCACACTGATATTTTTTTTAATGGAGTTTATGTAGCAATGTAGAACAAGACATAGAGTAATAGATATGAAATAGATTGCAATTTAAATCTTGTGATTAGTCTTGGTGGTTATGGACAGGTATATCCATAGGGCAATTGTGAAGATAAAATGAGATAATTTTATGTATGCTCCTTTGAGGTAAATTAGGAATCCAGATGTGAAAATATAGTAATAAAACTACTATAGTGGGAAACACCCTTTCAGCAGCAAAGATCCAAAGGAATGTAGCACTATTTCTGTGAACCCATTGGAGTTTTGGGATATTTCTGACTTAGACAATTAACTTAACCCTCTACATGCCCAACATACACCAATCCACTCGCAAAACTGAAGGAAGTTGTTTATTATATGGTAATTGGAGAAGGGATGCCAGTGTAGTTTACTGCTTGAAGAAGTCAAACATCTGAGTTGTGTATATGAATGCTGCAGTCATCCTGAATGTCCGTCTTTGGCTTTTGCACAGAGTTTTAAAGAATGAAATGTATTAAATATAACTAAATGAATAGAGTGTCCTACGTCACAATGTATTTGTTTCATGCCATATGAGATCACGGTATCTTTAACTGGGCACAGTACTATAGGTTCAAGTAGAGGGGAGAAAAACAGCATTTATAGGAACTTCATGACCTGTATATAACTGAGATGTACTTAAGAATAAAAGAAGTAATGTCCTTCTGTAGTGGATGAGGACATGATTCCTGCCATCAGTTCTAGAGGAAATCTGTGCACTTTAGAGTAATTATTTCTTGTGGAGGAATTTTCCATATCCTGATTTCTGTCCTGCCTTACACAAGAGAGCGGGGTTAAAAGTGAGCTGTGCATCTTTCTCACAGAGTCCTTGTGGATTTTCTTGACATTACTCCTTTCTCTGATCATAACTTGGGTAGTAGGACAGTTGAAAACATCTCTTCACTATTGATACGTACCACTGTAATGGGAGGGGGGCAGTGAGAGTGAGGTGTCTAAGCTATATGGATGCTTCAGGGACAGAGGCTTGTTGTTCTCTCCTTAATAGAGGACCAGTGGGGTGGTGCTTACCAGAAGGTAATAGTTTAATTAAGAATAAGAAGTACCTCTCATCTTTTTTATTCTTTAACAGGAGCAAATGTGAACAGGACCACAGCTAATAATGATCATACTGTTTTATCACTTGCTTGTGCTGGAGGGCACTTGGCAGTTGTGGAATTGTTGTTAGCTCATGGAGCTGATCCTACTCACAGACTGAAAGTATGTGGTGGTTATTTCTCTTCTTTGATTTCATTTTGTAGTGGTTGCATATTGTTTGGCATCAGTATGTTACACTGGGGAAAAGAGCACAAAGATTTATATGATTTAAATATTTTTTCAGACACAAATGAATTTTATATCAAGTTTTACATTGAGTTTTCTGGCTATCATTGTGTAATGGAGGTTATTCATACAAATCTAGTCTAGTCCAATAAAATTATAGTTTTATATTCCTCTCAGTTGTCCCAAACCTTATAGCAATCTTGATACCACTCTTTAGTTTGCCAGCAGCCAGGGAAAATTTGCACTAGGCAACAAGCCAGAAACTGATGATGCCATATTAAGAGAGGTGAGGAGGAACGAATATCAACTGATTAAGTGCAGCATTAAAAGTCATTGTAATATTGAAGAATAACTTAAAATATCTTTTAAATACTTTATAAAACATTGGATATCCAGGAACATAATGAAATTCTTTTGAGGGGGTGGCATGTTCCAGCATATAAAATGAAAGTACATCTCTCTGTGTTGTTTTTACTATTTCAATAAATATAAAATCATTTGAATATAAAATCATTTTATTTTTTCACTGTTTTAAATTAGGTTGGTTTTATCATATGCAACCCTGAAATCTTTAGATAGAGGGCATGATATAAATATTTTAATAAATAAATACATAATCTCTGTTTTACCCCATTGTTTCCTGATAGGATGGTTCAACCATGCTAATAGAAGCTGCTAAAGGTGGGCATACAAGTGTGGTTTGTTACCTCCTGGACTACCCTAACAACCTGCTTTCTGCTCCTCCACCTGAGTCTACCCAGCTGACTCCCCCTTCCCATGATTTAAATCGGGTAAGGTCTAAAGATCAAACATGTTAGGTGTTCTTGGATTTTGTTTTATATTCCATTTCAATTACTATTGTTCAGTTGTTCCTGTAAAATATCTGCCTTTCATCTGGAAACCATTGTTGTGGTAAGTAATACTGTTTCTTCTTCGTGGTCCCTGTGACTCACACAAATGCATCACTCAGAACATTCTAGAGTAGGCCCATCTCCACTGGTACTATATGACCAGCAGTATTCCCACTCAAACCCTCAGTTCCTTTTCATCTGCTATAGCAGCAGCATCAAAAGGAATGCTGAGCTGTGCATTTTGGTTTTGTCAATTGATCTTAGGCTTGACTCTCACCTCTTACTGTTTTCAGCTTTCGTTTCTGTTTTGGCTTGATAACTCTGTTCGCTTGGTTTTGACTTGGACTGTCCTTCAACCCTTTCTACCTGTTTTCCCTCTTATGGCTACCCTGTGTAGTTCAGCAAGCTTGGTAACTGTGCCATCCAAATCACTTGTGGGGAAAAAATTATGAGGTCCTGCTTGCATTATAAGGCAGTGACTCTATAGGCTCATAAAAACTGCTCTTCGCACCTAAAGGCTCTGTTGTATGAGCAGGTCTTGACTTGCCCAGATACTCCTTTGACATGCAGTCTGCCTTCAGTTCCATGCACCTCTCGGTGCTAAGCATACCTGCTTCACCTGCACATGTTGCTTCTAAGTGGCCTTTGACCACTTAGTACTTTTGGCTGAAGGTGCCAAGTGTCCCATGCCCAATTCTGCTATTGGTACCAACAAGTCAAAAAGTGACACCTCTCTTACTGGGTCCCTTCCACACTGAGACATTCTCTTGATCTCAAGTCTTC
Organism: Ctenosaura bakeri; assembly: GCA_948474755.1. Taxonomy (NCBI): domain Eukaryota; kingdom Metazoa; phylum Chordata; class Lepidosauria; order Squamata; family Iguanidae; genus Ctenosaura; species Ctenosaura bakeri. The sequence goes on from CAOLHI010002355.1 coordinate 84,369, forward strand.
TCACCATGCCAAATGCAGGCATCAAGAGAAGAAAAAGAATTCTAATGATCTCCCACAACCTCAGTTATCTCTGGTAGTCTCTTCAGTCACTTCAGGTCCAGCATCACCTGGCCAGTCGGCACTTCATTCTTCTCCCATTTGGACCTCTTGGTCTTCAACTCTGTACCACACTCCAGAGGTCATCCAGGCTGCTATGATTTCAGATGGAGAAATAAGTGACTCCCCCTCTCACAGTCCTCAGTGTTCTCCAGATCTTGCTGTTCAACCTGAGCCTTGGCCATCTCAGGTTCCTTTGACTCACCATATCAAGAATGTTCTTCTTGCACCCTCACCTCCTGCTCTGTGTGAGTGTGCATCTCAGTGGTCCTCTTCAGGATCATCATGATCATCTGTATTCTAAGTTTCAAGGGCTCAGGACCAACTCTCTTCAATTTGTCACAGAATCAGACACCATCATGTTTTCTTCTCCAGGTGCTGTTGAATCAGGGCAGTTCTGCCATAGGCATTGGATTCAATCCTCTCAACACCATCAGTATTCTCCTTTCTCTCCTGACAGGGACTCTATTTTGGAGGAAGTCTTAGATTACTATGCACCTGATTGCTGCTACCCTTGGCATTGTGTTCCATTCCATTACCAGTATGATGACATCTATAAGGATTGAAGTCTGTCTAAGTAGCATTGTGAATGTCACTATTCTCCTTACTACTACTCTGCAAGAGGTAGAGAAATCGCGTGACCAGCACAGGCCCTCCTGCTCCTCAACATCAATTACGGTCTCACTCTTCTATATGCACTTGTCCTGCTCACAAGACAGTATTGTCCTCACTCCCTACAGAAGCGTAGGTGCATCCTACCACAAACATGCCTCAAGCATCCATTTCAACCACTGACATGTCTCATCTCTCCATTACTTCCACCAGTGCATCTCAAACTACTGCTATCACCAGTGTACAGAGGGTTCCCTCTGCTGGGATGTTCCCTCCACCCTGACACTTCAGCTTCTGTTGCTCCTCCTATGGTTTCTCCATCACTTGCCTCACAGATCATGGCCTCACCATTCTGAGTCAATTGTGTTATATGACTCTATTTCTTCCTCTTCTGTTGTTGTTCAGTCACTCTTACCCCCTAACAGTCTAGATGAGCATGAATCCATTTCGCCCATGGATGATATATGCACTTTTGCAGAGTTGATGGTCCATATGGACAAGTCCCTCCAGCTGGACACTAAATCACATGAGCCAGAACCTGAGGACCCAGTCTTTAGGAGACTGCAGCTAGAGTTCCTACATCTTCATATATTCCTGTCCTTCCCTCTCTCCACAAAACTGTGAGGCGATCTTGGAACAGTCCCATCTTCTGTATGGCCTACTTTGCAAAAGGTTGACACTTTATATAAGGATCTTTGCTTCAAATGCACGTTGACTGTGACACGACCCAAAGCCCAATTCAGTTGTAGTTGAGGCTACCCAGACCAAAGCAACTCAAAAGAAGATCACTGCTGCAACTCACAAAGAGGGCCAAAAGCTTGATACCCTTGCAAAGAAGATCTGCTGTACCACAGCGTTGTCTTTTCATATTACTAATTACAAGGCTTGTATGTCTGTTTACCAACAGCACCTTTGGAAATGCATGACACCAGATCTTGCTAAGCTTTCAGATGACAATCAGTGCCTAGCACCTGTACTTCAATCCAAGGCCTACATCTTAGCCTTCCAGCAGCTCATAACAGCAAGGCTGTTCTCTTGCATTGGCTATAGCTTTACACCATCAGCTTTACACTCCTCAAAATTGTCCCATCAGGCTAGGAACATGATTCAGGACTTATCCTTTGACAAGTCTGGGTTATTCTGTAAAGAAACTGATGATGCTCTTGAACATATTCAGAAGATATGCATCACCACTGGAAAGTTTGGCCTACCTTCTCCATTTTCATGGTTTTACAGGCCTAGATACCCCTGGACAAGACATCCCTCTTCCTCAAAACAGACTTACAGCCCTGTTCCACCAAAGAGATCCAGAGCTTCCATTCTTCCACTACCATCCTTGAGGAAATCTCCCGTCCTGACTCAGTATAGGTCTCAGTCTTACAAAAAGAAAATGTCAGAAGGCAAACGTCATATTTGACTTCTTTCATGGCCTCTTCCTTCCAGTCTCTCTTTTTGGTGACAGACTTCATCCTTTATTGCCGTGCCTGGTCTACCATCTCCACTGACCCTTGCATGTTCAATCTCATCAACAGGGGCTACGTGATCAAATTCTCCAAATATCTCCCTACTGGCATGATTTGTATTACTGCTCCCTCTGTTCTGCTACTCAAAGAGATAGATACTCTCCTCCAGAAGGGAAACGTCAAACTCTTTCCACCATCCTCTATTCTGTGGGACATCTTCTCCTGCTGTTTCATCATTTTGAAGAGGGATGGTGGACTCTGTCCCATCCTAGACCTAAGAGATATGGATTTGTCTATTCAATGCAGGCATTTCCATGTTACCTTGAATGCTTTCCTTCCATTACTAAAAGAGGGAGATTGGTTTACGATTTTGGATTTTGAAGATGCATAGTACCATATTGGGATCCAAAATTTTGCATCAGGCTTTGTGTCCTGCCATTCAGACTGTCTACCATCCTGCATGTCTTCAGCAAGTATGTGGTGGTTATAGCAGCCTGGCTACATCAGCAGGGTGTTGTCATCCTCCCATACATGGATGACTGGCTCCTCCTTGCCCACTCCAGGTCTCACCTCCTCTCAGACATAGACTTCACTCTCTGGTTCTTGGACTATGTATGTCTGATTGTAAATTTCAACAAGTCACAGGTAATGCCTTCCTATACTTCCAGTTCAGCTCTCTGAATGCAAGAGCATATTTTCCTTTGGATCAAGTTCACAGCCTCCGTTGTGCTGTTCTTCGCTGTGGCTGATCAAGATGGGTGTCCACCAAGGTCATTCAGGGGTGCTCAGCCTCATGTCTTCTACAACTTTTGTAATTCCCAAAATGCACCTCCAGGTGCAACCTGTTCAAGCCTAGTTCCTCTCAAAATTTGATGTCTTTGTGGAATCTCCTTGGATACAACTCACTATACCAAGAGCAGTTCATCACTCTCTGGAACTGTGGTTCCACACCAACAATCTGCTAGCCAGAATGCCTTTTCTTTCACATCAACCTATGAAGTGTCTGACACGCATCCATGGTTGCGTGGGGCGCCCACGTGGATGGTCTCTCCAAGAGGGGTCATTGGACAGACCTTGAATCTGAGCTCCATATCAACACTCTCAAAATGTTGATGTTGGAGAAGACTCTCGGTGCTTTCAAGTGTCTGATACTTACACCAAGCTGTTCAAATAATATCTCGCAATACCAAGGTAGTGTATTATTTGAACAAAGAACAAGACACAAGGTCAACTTCCTTGCTGTGACTCACTCTCTGCATCTAGGAATACAGAGTTCTTCTTCGTGGTCTCTGTGCCTTCATACACTAGGAGCTTTAGCGCCTGCGCGGTAGCGTTCGGAAACTTCTAGAGCTTGTTCGCTTGGCGGGAACCCCTCCCCCACGCCGGTACTGCGCATGCTCCTCCCGCCGAGCAACGGTCTCTCCTCAGTTCTTTCTCGTCCGCCGCCGCGTACGGAAGGTTCTTTAGTTTGTTCCTCTCACGTCGTGCTTGGCTTGCTGTTTTTTCACGGTTTTACGGACTTTCGGACTGTCTTTGACCTCTCTTTCGGACTCCCCCTTCGGCTTTCGTCTTTTTTGGATTTCGGAGTTTGGCGTTTCTTCGTCTTATGTCCGCGCTCTTTAAGAAGTGCGTGTCCTGCGGCCGCAAGGTTGCCCTCAACGACGGCCATAAGGAGTGTCTCTTCTGTTTGGGCGAGTCCCACAATATCCGGACTTGCCAAATTTGTAGGGATTTTACTCCCCAAACTCTTCGCAACCGCTCCGCGAGACTCAAATCTTTTTGTTGGGAGCAGTCTCTGCGGGCGATAGACGAGACCTCCACTTCCAAGATGGCCGACAAGAAGACGACCACGCCATCGACGGTATCGGCGGCTGCCGTTCCGTCCACCTCGTCGGTATCGGGCTCGGTACCGGCGAAAACGCCGATCTCGGCGTTACCGAGGATCCCGAAGCTGTCGGCGGCTGCCAAGTCAGCTAAAGGATCCTCGACGGCGAGGAAGGCTGAGGCTCCCCTTACGGGGACGCCTGCAAAAAAGCGCCCTGCTCCGGACGGAGGCAAGGGCAAGGAGAAGGAGAAGAAGAAGAAGAAGAAGGAAAAGAAGCGCTCCCCGGCTGGGGACGCTCAACCTCCTACTCCTCCTCCTACTCAGCAGCCTTCCAAAGGGCGAGGCGAGTCCGTCGACCTCTCGGAGGATGAGATCGAGGACGTTCCCCAACAGCGCCCGGACTCGCCTGTGGCAGACCCTCCAACCCTGGTGGAGGAGCGCCACCGCCCTCTTAGCCGTCGCAGGTCAGCCGACCTGCAGCAGAGAGAGCCCTCTGCTTCTCCGGAGCGGCGTTCGACCTCCTTCAGGTCCCGGTCCCGCTCTTCCGAGCGTCCGGTGGCCTCGCCGCCTCCGAGGGAGACAAGAGAGGAACAACCTCGCTCGTCTGCCTCCAGATACACCTCGGCGTCCTACGTGGCCAGGTACGCGAGGGAATCTGAGTGGAGAGAGCGCCCGGCCTCCTGTCGGTCGCATTCGCCATCGTACCGGGATCGGTACCATCGTGGCCCGAGTCGCTGGGAGACCTTCCGGAGGTCCCGGTCACCTCGTCGACAGCGCGAATCGCGCTCGCCTAGAGGGGACGAGGCTCGGTACCGTCGACGCCGAAGCCGATCTCCGTCGGACCGCCGCTCCTTCAGCCGCTCTCCCTCCCCTCGATATCATAGGGCGAGGGAGCCTTCACCACGGTATCGGGCGATATCGCCACCTCCTAGGGTCACGGCAACGGCGACGCGCCCTACGGAGTCGATGGTGACTGAGCGGGCTACGACGACGTCAGCCTGCCAGACTACCCCGGTCACCACCAAGAGGGTGAAATCCGTGGTCAGCCATCCCAAGCGGGACGCTGCTGCTACCACCGCCCCGGCTGCGGAGAAGCCTAGGAAGGCAACACCTGCGGCGACTACGAAGGAGCCGGAGAGCGAGCGGCGAGAGGACTCACCTAGCTCGGAGTCGTACGACTCGAGTGCGGAGTCTGAGGTGTCTGAGGCGGCCTCCCAGGAGTCTCCTCCGTTGGGATTCGGGGACCCGATCCCAGATTCTGCTCCAGAGGACGTCCACCAGTTCTCTGCGATGCTGCTCCGCATGGCCACTACCCTCGGCCTTAAGATCGCCGATGCGGAGCCGGAGGACGACGATCCAGCCTTCTCCGTTTTCGAGGAGAAGCGACCTTCCACGGCCCCGCTGCCTCTCCTGCCCCGGGTATCCAGACTGGTGAAGGCCGCCTGGGATAGACCGGCCTCGGCTCAGCCGATACCGCAGCGGTTAGAACACCTCTACAGGGTGCAGAAGGATAACGCTGGTTATCTATTTAATCACCCTGCACCGAACTCTGTGGTCGTCGAGTCCGCGCAGACGAAAGGCTCCGGCAGGCAACACACCACCCCGCCGGACAAAGAGGGCAGGAAGTTGGACGCCTACGCAAGGAGGTTCTATTCGGCTGCCTCCTTGCAGATCAGGCTGTCCAACACTCAGGCTTGCCTCGCGGCATACCTGAAGAAGGTGCTCGATCGCCTGCAACCAGCGATGGAAGCGGTACCGGAGGACATCCGCCAAGCCTCCTCCGTGATCTTCAATGAGGCTATCTCCATCGCTCGGCACCAGATGGCCTCCTCCCGGCACGCTGTGGAGATCGCCTCCCGGGTCATGGCGGGATCCGTCGGCCTCCGCCGCCATGCTTGGCTTCGACCGGCCGACATCCAGGAGGACACCAGAAGGAGGATTGAAGATCTCCCCTTCGACGGTGAAGGCCTATTCAATTCGTCCACAGACGAAGCTTTGGACAATCTCGTCAAGGCGAGACTGACCGCAAAAAAGATTGGGCTGCAGCCGGCCACGCAGACCCGCAGGGCCTCCACCTTCCGACCATCCTGGCGACGATCTTCCACCTCGTCGTTCCAGCGTTCGGCCCAGTCTGGACAGTCGAGACCGTCCTCCGGCTCATCGGCCAGGCGCACGATTAGGCGGCGCCCGCCTTCGTCGAAGAAGTCCTCCTCCGAGACAAAGTCTCGGTTTTGACGTGCCTGGCAGGACCCACCAATACCCACTCTTCAGCCTACCATCAGCGCTCGGAGACCGACCGACTCTCGCTCGACACCTAGCGGAGTGGCAGTATGTCACTACGGACTCTTGGGTGCTTTCCATCGTCCGTCTTGGCTACGCCATCGAGTTTCTCGATATTCCTCCTCGCGGCGTTTATTACTCCACGCCGTCGAGTCCGGCCCTCCTGGAAGAGATCCAATCCCTCCTCCAGAAAGGGGCGATCGAGCGGCTCCCGCAAGAGGCCAAGACCACCGGCTTCTTCTCCAGGTACTTCACGGTACCGAAAGCCGACGGTACCCTCCGGCCGATCCTAGACCTCAGAGGGGTGAACTACTACATCCGCCCCAAAAGGTTCAAGATGGTCACGATACCGTCGATCCTACCCTTCCTACATCGAGGGGACTGGTTCGCCTCCATCGATCTCCGAGACGCATACTTCCATATCGCCATTCGCCCGCAGCACAGACGGTACCTCCGCTTCGCAGTCGACGACACCTGTTACCAGTACAAGGTGCTGCCGTTCGGACTCTCGACTGCCCCAAGGGTCTTCACCAAGTGCATGGCCCCGGTGGTATCCTACCTGCGGACGAAGGGCGCTTCCGTCTTCCCCTACCTCGACGATTGGCTGTTGGTGGCGTCCTGCAAACAGAGACTTTACCACGACGTCCACATGACGTTGTCACTCCTGACCCGCCTTGGTCTACGAGTGAATCCGAAGAAGTCCCACCTCGAGCCGGCGAGGATCTTGGACTTCATCGGGGCGACGCTCGACTCGACCTCCGCCAGGGCGTACCTACCAGAGTCTCGAGCACAAACTTTGATCCGGGCCGCCGCTCACGCTCGTACGGCCCCGACGTTATCTGCGAGAAGCGTCCAGCAGCTCTTGGGCTACATGGCTGCGACGACCGCTGTGACATATCTCGCCAGGCTGAGAGCAAGACCTCTTCAACACTGGTTCGTCCGCATATTCGACCCCCTGCGAGACGAACAGACACTCCGACTGCAGCTGCCGGGAGACGTCCGCTCATCCCTCCGATGGTGGCAGTCGCGACGCAATCTCATGTCGGGGATGCCTTTCCAACAGCCGACACCGAAGGTGACGGTAACGACCGACGCCTCCCTGTATGGATGGGGTGCCCACTGCGGCGATCTCAGAGTCCGCGACAGATGGACCGACGACGAGACCGCTCTCCATATCAACGCACTGGAGCTGCTCGCCGTCTGGAAAGCCCTACGGGCGTTCCGCCATGCCGTGGCGGGGCGCACGGTCCTGATTCTGACGGACAACACCACCGCCGTCTGCTACATCAACAGACAAGGTGGGACTCATTCCACGACCCTGCTCGACATCGCGCTCGGCCTGTGGGAATGGTGCATTCGCCTGCACACGCATCCCGTGGCGGTTCACCTGGCCGGGCAGGAGAACACCACGGCAGACGCCCTCAGCAGGGACACCTCATCCCATCACGAATGGTCTCTCTCCGGAGAGGCGTTCAGACTGATTCGGACCGCTGGGGCGAACCATCGATCGACCTCTTCGCGACCAGGGAAAACGCGAAGTGTCGCCGATTCTGTTCCAGAGCGGGCCACGATCGTGCCTCCATCGGGGACGCTTTCCAGTTTCCGTGGACCGGGGAACTCCTCTACGCGTTCCCGCCGTTCCCGCTGCTCGGCCGGACGATATCGAAGATCCTCGCCGACCGAGCCGACGCGATCCTGGTAGCCCCGTACTGGCCGGGGCAACATTGGTTCGCACCCCTGCTACAAGCCGCGCGAGACGACCTGCTCCGGTTGCCACCGACACCGGACCTGCTCTCCCACTCCGGCGGCCGAGTCCTCCATCCGGACCTGCCACGCCTGGCCCTCCATGCCTGGAGGATATCGCACTGACGATCCCGTGCTCGGTACCGTCCTCGTCGCGGCCAGGAAGGAATCCACCCGTCGCAACTATCAATACAAGTGGCGACGCTTCCTGACCTTCGCTAACGAGAGGAGTGAGCCGGTATCGCCCGCGGGGCTCTCGACCGTCCTGCACTTCCTCCTGCACCTCCGGCAACAGGGCCTGGCGTTTCCATCCCTGAAGGTGTATCTCTCCGCGATCGTGGCATACCAACCGCCACGATCTGCTGCCTCGGCCTTCTTCAGGAACGATACCGTTAAGCGGTTCCTGAAAGGACTTCATCATCTCTACCCGCCGGTATCGCCGCCGCTACCGCCGTGGTCCCTCTCGCTGGTGCTCTCGCAGCTGACGAAGCCGCCCTTCGAGCCGATGGCGACCTCGGATGACAGGCTCCTGACAATGAAAACTGCCTTCCTGGTAGCGGTGACCTCAGCGAGGCGAGCGGGTGAGATCACAGCTCTTCGTTCCGATGAGCCCTTCACGGTCTTCCACAGGGACAAGGTGGTCCTGAGACCTGACATCTCGTTCCTGCCAAAGGTGGTGTCCAGTTTCCATCTCAACCAGGACATCATCCTGCCTGCCTTCTTCCCGAACCCGACGACACCGTTGGAGCGGTCCCTCCACTCCCTGGACGTGCGTCGGGCATTGGCTTTCTACAAGGACAGGACTGCTTCCTTCCGACAGACGCCGCATCTCTTTGTTTGCTATGGGCGACGTCGGAGGGGCCTAAAAGTGTCCACCCAGCGCTTCTCCAAGTGGGTGGTGAGGACTATTGAACTGGCGTATGAGCTCGCGAGGAAGCCTCCGCCAGTCCTGCTTCGAGCCCACTCCACCAGAGCGGTGGCTACTTCTGCGGCCCTCCTGCGAGGAGTTGACCTGCATGAACTCTGCCGTGTGGCGACCTGGTCCCAACCATCGACCTTCGTGCGCCACTACAGGCTCGACTGCCGGTCGCGCAGAGATGCCCGGTTTGGACGTGAGGTGTTGGCTTCCGTGCTGTAGGACCTGACCCGCCGTCCGACCGGTAAGCTACACAGTCTCCTAGTGTATGAAGGCACAGAGACCACGAAGAAGAAGAACAGGTTGCTTACCTGTAACTGTGGTTCTTCGAGTGGTCATCTGTGCCATCATACACACCCGCCCTTCCTCCCCTCTTCTCAGGTCCCTGTAGGTTCTACGGCGGACGACAGAACTGAGGAGAGACCGTTGCTCGGCGGGAGGAGCATGCGCAGTACCGGCGTGGGGGAGGGGTTCCCGCCAAGCGAACAAGCTCTAGAAGTTTCCGAACGCTACCGCGCAGGCGCTAAAGCTCCTAGTGTATGATGGCACAGATGACCACTCGAAGAACCACAGTTACAGGTAAGCAACCTGTTCATATTCTGCCCTCCACAATTCGTCTGCTAGGAGAGGAGGCTATCATAGCGAATGCACTGAGCAAAACACCAGTGTCCTGCCATAAATGAATACTCCATCCCGACATTCTCCAGTCTGTATTCTGTACCTGGGGCATGCCACAGATCAATCTCTTCACATTGGCTCAGAACGCTCAGTGCATGACATTCTGTTCCAGGACTCAAAGGGGCAAAGGCTTGCTAGGCAATACTTTCCTGTATCATTGGGCAAGCATCACTGTGTACACTTTCCCCCAGTTCCCTCTCATCATGAAAGTCCTTTCCAAGCTGACCAGGGACTGGGCAAACTGCATTTTGGTAATTCCATAGTTCACCCGTCTCCTCCACCTGTCTCACAGAGTTTACCTCAAGCTTCTGCCAAGATCAGATCTCCTGACTCTTTACAGCAGTCAGATTCAACATCCTAATATAGACACTCTCAAGCTGATAGCCTGGAGGATCCATCCTTAGATTCTCTGTCAACACTGCTTTACTGAGTCCTAGCAGCTGCTTTGAAGCCCTCTACTCGAAATCCTACACCTACCAGAGGACAAGTTGTTCTCATTCTTATCCTCCCAACATATACCTCCAGATATGGCCCAGATTCAGCATGTTCTGGACTATCTGTTTTCTTTGTCTGCAAAGGGCCTCTTGCTTTCATCCATCAGATACTACCTTGCTGCTATATTCTATTGGTTTCAGGCAGGCATTCTTGTTTCCAGTGCCCTTTAGTTAAATGTTTCTTAAAGGGCTGCAAGAACTTGAACCCTCCAGTTTGGGCTCCGACAGCCCAGTGAAGTTTGGAATTTGTCCTCTTGCAGCTTTCTCAAAAACTACGTGCACTGATGGCAATGTGTGACATCCATCTCCTAATGTAGAAAACTGCCTTCCTTGTTGTAATAACACCTGCCAAGCAAGCTGGAGAACTCTTGCACTCTCTGTCTCGGTGTTTCCTATCTACATTTCCACAAAGCCAAAGTCATCCTCAGATCAGATATTTTCTTTCTTCCCAGAGTGGATTCTGCTTTCCACCTAAATCAGGACACCATATTACCTGCATTTGTGCTGAACCCATCCTCTGAATTTGAACTGGTGCACCATTGCTTGGATGTTAGAAGAGCATTAGTCTTCTACATTAATAGGACAGCTGACATTCAACAGTCTCAAAGACTCTTCATCTGTTACTCTACCCACAAGAGGAGACTACCATTTTCTTCCCAGTGTCTCTCCAAATGGGTCTCTTCTGTGATTTCCCCTGGCCTATAAACTAGCCAAAAAAGATTCTCCTGTGATTGTGTGCATCCATTGCACAAGAGCTGAGGCTATTTCTTCGGCTTTCCTAAAGGGTGTTCCCTTGGAGTACATTTGCAAGGCAGCTGTCTGGTCTCAGCTTTTGACCTTTATTAAAAACTACAGACTGGACCCAATGTTGAGGACTCGTGCTGCCTTTGGGAGAGTGATGTTGTATTCCTGTGTCACATGACTCACGCACCACCGGGATTAGTAGCTTGCTAGTCTCCCACTTGTATGAGTCACAGAGACTATGAAGAAGAACAGGTTACTCACTTGTAACCATGGTTCAAGTGGTCATCTGTGAACTCACACAACACCCACCCTTTCTCCCTACTTCTGTCATGCTCAATATGTTTAGCTCCTGCGCTGCTTCAGCAGCCATGAAACTGAGGGTTTGAGTGGGAATATGCATGACACAGGCACAGTAAACCATTTGTGTAAGTTCACAGATGACCACTCAAAGAACCACAGTTACAGACCACTTCTTAGACCGTCTTTTGTCGGGTTTAATTCTTCCTTCCTAGTTCTGCAGGAGAACTGTTTTAATGAAGTCTTGACTAGGGATGGATTTTTAGTTAGTTAGCTTAGACTATTTGTGTCCTCTCATAGTTGCCTTAAGCAATTAAAGGGTCTTATTGTTTCCATTACTGTACTTCTATTAGTGCTGAAAATGTAAAACTTACGGAATGAAAATCTGTGTATTCTAAAATTGTAACTGGTATTGATTTTGTCTTACGAATTGTATACATATTTACAGAGTTTATAGCAATCTGTTTGCTTCATGCTGGAAAACAAAGGATTTTAATCATAATGTCCCATGTTCTAGGCTCCTCGTGTACCCGTGCAGGCACTTCCCATGGTTGTGCCACCACAGGAGCCTGACAAACCCCCTGCTAATGTCGCCACAACCCTTCCCATCAGAAATAAAGGTCAGTTATAGCTCTGTAGATTATCCCTAAGTGATCCTTTCCAGGTAACATAAACAGTTGCTTCTCCAACATCAATAGAGGATATTTCTATACCTCAAATTATTAAAGGACTATTTTTACCCTGAGGGTTCTCAGGATTTGACTATTGTATGGGTTTATCTAGATTGCTGGGTTATAGTTCGTCGTTAAACTAGTAGTTGTTTCATAGTGGAAGAAACTGAGAGACTTCCTCTTCTTTATACAAGATTGTGAAGAACTGTTCTGCGTATATGAAGTCAAACTTTTTAAATTTGTTTAATGGGTTGAACATTCTCAGGAGGGCTGAAGACGCAATCCACAACCATTGGGATATTGCCTCATGCCACCTGATCAAGGCAGGAGTCCAAAATTCCAAATGGTTTAATCCGTTGCTCATTTCTCTCCTTAGTTTTTCTTCTCTGCTTTGCTAGTTGGCTGAGAATTTATCTCTCTCTATTTCTAGCACACTAAAATATAACTGAAACTAAAACTAATTACATGCAGAATACTACACTGGCATCTGCAAGAGATTTGATAAAAAGAGAAAAATTCCAACATAGATGAGGAGAGGGAAGAGTTCTGCATTTCATCAGAAAAAAAAGAAAAAGTTACTGGAGGAGAAATCCACTGGTAAAATCACTTAATTAGCTGCAAACATGCAAGCTACGGCACAAGAAAATATAAATAAAAATATTTCTACTGTTCAGTTGGGCATTGAAATGTGCATCTCTAATCAGGATCCGGAGTCTATTTTAAAGAAGAATTTTCTGTTGTCAAGCAAGAGCAATGCATAGGCCCAAAAAGTTTAAAAGGACAAGAATAAGGAGAAAATAAAAGCAAAAGATTTATCAGCACAGTCTGTCCAGAAGGGTTGGTTAGAGCAAGTTCAGTTGCAACTTCCAGTCACCATTTTGAATTGGAAAATTACAGACCAAAGGGGAGGGAAAGGCAAAGAGAACTTTCAGCCACTTAGAGAAGGCTACAGTGCAAAAATGTGCGATTTGAGTGAAAGCCAGGGTAATAACAGAAGAACATCAGTAGAGAAAATTGCGCCCCTTAAATACAAGCCACACATCCAAGGCAAAGTTTATAACTTGCCTGAATATATTGTTCTCATAGGCACAGCATGAGAGCAGATGTGGGGTCTGAAGCATCCTATCAGGAGAGCATACATTCAACCCTCCACATTTGCAAGTTTCACTTTTGCAGATTTCAATATTCACGGATTATTTGCTATCACTTCTGCTGCCTCCTTCATTTTTAATAGGGACTGCAAGCCTTGTGAGACTGAGAAACTGTGAATGAGGCTTGTAAGTCCATATTAAAAATGGTGTAGGGCAGCAGTGCAGGTGGCAGTAAGTCCCACCAGCCACCCACTTCTGCCTTGTGAAGGAACCCTGATGCCTCAAAGGAATCCACGGTGGGTTGAATACAATGATCTTACTTTTTTTGTGTGTTAAATATGGTTTGGAAGGGGCTAGAGCTATTTACTGTTTTTCCACTTTCACAGAGGTCCTGTTCCCCTAACCCTAGGGAATATGGAGGGATGACTATATTTCCTTTCAGCAGCAACCTTATGACATCTGCAATAAAAAGCATAGTCAGTTTATCAACTGCAGTGAATTTGGTTAACATGATTAATCTAATGAAATTGATGTATCAGTCTACTTAAAATACAGTGAATTTGAAGAATAATGATAATTTATATAATGAATTTAAAAAAATTAATTTGGTGGAAGACAAAAGCATTCCTCAAGAACTACAGGGGTGTCCACAGAAATGTCAATTAATATCACAGGGGCAGGAATCTAATCAAGCAGGTAGAGAAAAACCAAAGAAATGCATGGAAAAGCCAAAAGATATTTTTCTTAAATATATTTCAAATAGTAAAAGTAATTTAAATAAAATTAATGAAATGTTGGATTAAGAGTCAAAAGGGGAAGACTTAAACTCTCAGGTGACAGAGTTTGGAGACAGGGAAAAGATTCAGATATGGCTGGCATGCAGTCTTCAGATGGGGGATTTCTAACACAACAAAATAAAAGCAGATTATTTGAAGTAGAATATTTCAGAGTATTACTTTAAAAAGTACTAATCACTTTGAGTCTAGAAGATCCAGCCCTCGGTGAAATTAAGGAATAGAAAAAGAAAAGTAGAGTAGCAGGGGCATTGTAGAAAATGCCATCAAAGAATTTAAGAAATTCTTATGCCAGATTTGTTTACAGAATTGAGTCAGAATGGGAATCAGCTCTCAATACTAAGAGATTGTTAGGTTCCAGTAAAAAATTGTACACTTTTGAGAAAAATGCAGTGGATCAATTGGCTGTCCCATTGGTCAATGTTCCTTTTTAAGCTTTAATTTCTAATGTTGTTGCCCTGTGTAAAGATATAGATGAAAAACAATCGATTCAGCTTTGAGAAGGTCTCATGAAGCTTCAGGGCAGTCTATTAGAGCATTGGTAGCAGTTTCAGTGTTAACTAGGGCAGCTAATACGGGTTCAAGGAGATCCTGGGTTCGGAAGATACAAGTGTGTGAACTCTCCAAAGAGCATTACCTGAGTTAGAAAAAGTACTTCAGTGTGTGACCGGTGAAGGTATTGATGCTGCAGCATTTTCAGCATGTTCAGTCACAGCTGTTAACAGTGGGTAAGAGATCACTGTGGTTAAAACATTAGTAAACTGACCAAAAGTCAAGAGCCAACTTGCTAAATACTTCAAGAAGAAAATTTTTAGAGAAGAAAAAACACTAGAAAAGGCTTTTGTGGGAGGAAAAGACCAGAAACAAACTCCTCCTACAGTTAAAAAATGAAGCTTAGGCAGGAGATACTTCAGAGGAGAAAATTATTCCTTTTTAGGGGAAAGAGGTTTCAAAAAACAGAGATTTCAAAAATTTCAAACGACAGTGGAATAAAGGTAGACCCAATTCAGACAGCAAGGTCAAAAACAGTCAAGAAGAGGAGCTAGACACTGCAATAAGGGTGGCAGGCAGCAATAATGACTTGGGGAAATTACTGGTAGGGGAAAGATTACTTCCTTCATTCATGGGAAGTCTTAATTATGGGCAAATGGGTACTTCAGGTAGTTCAACAAGGTTACAGGATCATTGCCTCAAAAAAACCATAAAGGGGATATCTTTTCTTGACAGTACCAAGGAATGAAATCAAGAAGAAGATAGTCCAAACAGAAATTCAACATTTTATTCAATAGACCAGGTCTCTTCGACTCAGAAATTCAAGGGAATTTATGCTGTTTTCATTACAGTCCCAAAACACATAAAGGAACACAGGCATGTCTTGGACTTAAAATCCATGCATGGTTTTGTTCCGTATCAGAGGTTCAGGTTGGAGACTTTACAAACCATATTAGGGAATTTGGAGTTGAACAATTATTTATTATTGATAGATTTATATAAGAGAAGCTTACTTGCACGTTCTCAGACATTACAGCTGCAGCAAGTAATTAAGATTTGATTAAAGCTAGACTCACTGTTGAATCAGGGCTTTACCTTTTGGCCTGGAGATTTCCCAAAGTACTGGTTCCATTGATAGTATTTTTGAGGCAACAGTGTGTTCAGTTGTTTCCCTATTTAGATGATATTTTGCTGAAAGCTGGGTGCAAAGAGAAGGCAAACCATTACCTCAGTCTGATATCACAGTGTTTACAGAAGTATGGCTCTCTAATAAATTTTGGAAAGAGTCAGTTGAGAGCTACAAAAGATTGTAATTCTTTTGGGAGCAGAAATAAATACACAGAAAGGATGTGTCTTCCTTTTCAAGGAAAGGAAGTAGATTATAAAGGAGGAGATAATAAAACTAAGGAAGGTAACAATGGTAGATCTAGTCCATCTGGCCAAGATACTAGGGTTATTACTATCAACAATATAACTAGTCCTGTGGGCAAGGTTCTGCACAAGCATATTTCAAGTTTTCATGAGACCATATCAGAATCATAAAAGGAAAAGACATATCACCCAAATTGTACCAAGGTGAGTAAAAAGAGATTTGCTTTGGTGGATCAGTCCGGGAAAATTGAATCAGGAGCCTTGTTTGTACCCCACAATAAAATAGCAACAACAACAGATGCAAGTTTTTCCAGATAGGGTGCCCACTGTCAGGGTCAAGTAGTTCAGGGAGAATTGGATGGAGTTGGAGGAGAGTCAGCATAAATTTACCAGAGATGAGAACAGATAAATTAACAATGTTCAAATTTGCACGCAAAAAAAAAAGTACAGGTGTATACAGACAACATCACTGTGAAAGCTAAGCTTTGCAACCAAAGGGGGATGAGTTTTCAGAAACAACTAAAGGAGTCAACCAAAATACTGAATTGGGCTGATAAATCTTTGAACTCGCTGACAGCAGTATATCTTAAATGAAGTGTGAATTTGACAGCAGATCAGCTACGCAGATACACAGTGCAACAAGGGGAGTGGAGTTTGAATCAGGAGGTATTCAATAATTTAGGAAACAACATTTGTGGTGGACATTTTCACATTGGTCAGAATCTCAAACCAAAAGGTGGTTTTCAATATATATGGAAATGCAATTGCGAATGGCCATGATGCATTAGCACTACCTTGGCTGAAGTATCTACTTTATGCATTTCCTATATTTTCAGTAATTCAGAAGGTACTGAAGAAAATCAGAGTGGAGAGGGCAGAAGTGATTTTAATGGTCCCACACTGGCCACATAATAAAAATGTCAATAGAAAATCCATACTGATTACCTCAAAGAATGCACCTACTAACTCAAGATCCAATTTATCACCTCAACGCACGATGGTTAAGTGTAATCACCTGGAGGTTCAGTAGTAAAATCTAAGAATACAGGGTACTCAGAGCCGGTAGTGAATACCATTCCAGCATCTAGACAACAATCCCTGGAACATATTATGAGATGACTTGGAAGACCTTCCAGAAGTGGTGTGAGCAAAATTCAATGATAATGGAAGAGATACTGATCGGTGTCTTGTCTTTTTTAAAGAGTAGAAAAGACAAAAGGACTAAAGCCTGATTGCAGTTTTGTTATCTGTGATATTAGTTCACTGAAAGTCTTTGTCAGCTCATCCTCATGCCATACAGTTCTTGAGTGAGGCAGCTTTACTAGCTCAATTAATCATTCACAGGTTGCTTCCATGGGACTTGAATTTTGTACTGAACACTTTGACAAAATCTCCTTTTGAGACCCTTCATGGAGTGTCACTGTTATTACTGACTTTCAAAGTAGTATTTCTAGTGGGGATTATATCACCAAGGCAGGTGTCAGAAATGGCGTCATTTCTAGTAATCTCTAACCTATGCAGATTTGAAAGAGATGTTATCTTTGACCATCGAACCTTCCTTCCAAAAATTCAGTAATACCTGCACATACTTAACACATGAATCAGACATCAGAACTGCTGCCATTTTGTCCAAATGCAACTCATCCTTTAGAAAGAAGGCGGCATTCCATGGATGTCAGGAGAACTATAAAGATTTATATTGAAAGAACAAGAGCAATTAGGTGTACAGATGCATTTTTCAATTAGTTTCATCTGAGAACTTTAGGTTTCAAGACCACTGAAACAATTATTTTGTGATGGTTGAAAGGTTTGTGCTATGACTGTTCATACATGACAAGACAGCAACAGGTGTGGCTCTTTCAGCAAGATCAAGAGCAACCATAATGGCATGCAGGATAACATGTTCATTGGAAGAGGGGTATAAAACAGCAGGATGGAAAAAGCCAACAATATTCATCAGTCATTATAAAGCAGACAAATTTAAGCCAGGGCAGGCAGCATTTGGGTGAATTGTTTTACAGGCTTTAGTTCAGGAATCAAACAGCCATTCATCCCTGTGAAGAGTTCAACTTGCGTATGTCCTAACGATTGTGGATTGCCCCTTCAGCCCTCCTGAGAATGAGAGGCTGATACCTACCATGAATGATCATTCTGGGAAGACTGAAGGAGTAAGCCACCCCCACCTATGCCTGAATTTAAAAAAAGCAAAAAGCAAAAATTATCTATTTTCTAGTTTACTTCTTCATTTGAGTGATTTTCAAGCTGGCAGCATGCAAGACTATGTAATAAAACTGAAGGAGAAAGAGAAAGAGGCAACGGATTATAATGGTTTGGAATTTTGGTACGCTGCCTTGATCGGTTGGCATGAGGAAATATCCAAATGGTTGTGGATTGCTCCGTCAGCCTTCCTCAAATGATCATTTAACAGTGGGCATCAACCTTTCATTGCAATGTAAATATGGGATATTACTTTCCATTGTGACCAAATTGCTTTCTCCTTTGCCAATAGAAATTTTATGTATGGTGCTTAAAATATTTGCAGTGAAATCATTATAATGTTGCTCAGGATAAACTGGGGTTTGGGTGGGGCATAATACTTGTAAGCAAACATTTTGGGCTTATGTAAAGGCTGAAATTCTTGCCTATTTGCCAGGAAATTCAAATAGACGAGTGCAAAACTGTATCTTATATACAAAAGAAGAATGCTTGCCGAGAGTCTTTTTCAGGATTTTTTCCTCTGGTGTTGACTACTGAATGTCACTTTTGGAATTCCATTACAAAAGAATTTATTATTAACTCTTTTTTTTTAATATAACAAGACAAGAATGAAAGATAGGGAGGAAGATAATTACTTCTTCTGAAATACTTTTGCACAAGTATTCTCTGGATTTTTAAATTTGTTTTAGTATATTTCATTAAGCATTTCTTAAGCACAAGGTCAGATTGGGGAAGTGAACCTGATCTCCCACCTATCCACCTTTCTTCCACTTGCAATCTGTACTTTGCTTTTTGTTTACATAGTGGTAATCATTTTTCAGCATTGGGCCACAATCCTGGAGAATAGGGTTCAATTCCCCACTTGACCATGGAAACCCACACATCAGTTGACACAGTCAGCTACACAAACCCCCATGGTAGGTTTGCCTTAGGGTCACCATAAGTCAGAAATGACTTGAAAACACACAACAACAATAATCATATTCTGTGTTCACATACCTGGAAGTAAGCTCCATCACACACAGCAACTTACTTTGGGGCAAATATGCCTGGACTTGTGCTATCAGTTACTTTGCAAGAGAAGTCATTGATAAAAACACCTTGTAATATCTATAGTCTTTGTCCACAGCAGACAACATCAGTACCCTATATGTGTATTTACTAATCTATTTAGATTTGTGATCTAATAATAATAAAGTACGCACAGAAAAACAGGTATGTCTCTTTGCCTTAGGTCTTTCTACCATGGGTGCCCCAGTGTCTTTGTGCTTCATTGACCAGTAGGTCTTCAGTAAGAATACTGTTCATGTGCACTTCCACCTGCATTTGGTTCTGAGGGGGTTTTTCTTTTACACAGCCACTTCCAAACAAAAGTCTAGCAGCCATCTGCAACCAGCCAGCCCAGATGTACAAGGCTACATCGCCAATCAGTCTCCAGAAAGTATTGTTGAGGAGGCTCAGGGAAAGTTGACCGAGTTGGAGCAAAGAATAAAGGAAGCCATAGAAAAGAATGCCCAGTTGCAGTCTTTGGAATTGGCACATGCTGACCAGCTCACCAAGGAGAAGATTGAGGAGCTGAACAAAACCAGAGAGGAACAAATTCAGAAGAAGCAAAAAATTCTAGAGGAGCTTCAGAAAGTAGAACGAGAGTTGCAGCTGAAAACCCAGCAGCAACTGAAAAAGCAATATCTGGAGGTCAAAGCTCAGCGAATTCAACTGCAGCAACAGCAGCAGCAGCAACAGTCTTGTCAGCATTTGGGACTGCTAACTCCTGTTGGTGTAGGAGAGCAGCTTACTGAGGGAGACTATGCACGATTGCAACCGGTGGACCCATACTTACTCAAAGATGATCCCCAGCAAACTGCTGCCCAGATGGGCTTTGCTCCGATTCAGCCTCTTGCAATGCCCCAGGCATTGCCTCTGTCTGCAAGCTCCTTACCTCCAGGGTCCATTGCAAATCTGACTGAACTGCAAGGTGTTATAGTTGGACAACCAGTACTGGGCCAAGCACAACTTACAGGGCTGGGGCAAGGAATTTTGACAGACGCCCAGCAAGGGTTAATGGTAGCCAGCCCTGCCCAGACCCTCAATGACACATTGGATGACATCATGGCAGGTGTGTATTAATTCATTACCTACAGGTACCATATCAAATACTGAAAGGCAACTTGAGTATGCCAGTGCCTTCACGTTTGTTTCACTGCAAAGAGGCTGGTTTATTTGGGTTTGTTTCCCAATTTTAGATTAGCAAAATACAACAGAAGCTGACATTTCCATTTGCATTGCATTGCAGTATTGTCTACCAGGTTATTAAAACAGGCTGGTGTTCTGGGAAATGGCATTCTGTTTTACACAACTAATAGTGCAAAAAAGAACAGCACTTTAATAGAACAGTTACTTAGAGAATATTGGTGTTCTGGGCCCATTTGTCTATCTCCAGCAGCAGGGAGAGCAGAGGCAAAGAAAGAGATTGGCAGTGACGAAATCAGTAAGAAAGTATCTGTGATGTCAACTCTTATCCCTTTTGTCCCAAGCTCTGGAAGCCAGATGTTTTGCCTTGATAACTATGTTGCATACTTTACTCTGGCTTGAGTTCCCATAAATTTATTTTTATTTTACTCTTTTGTTAATGTTTTTTGTTAGAGTACTTTTTAAGTTTCTGAAACACATGATGAAAAAGATATTGATCAAATTCATCTGAATTATTCTAGAAAAAGGACTTTGGGAAGATGGATTTGAATAGGAAGTGTAAATTCCATCCTTTTAAAAAGCAAACTATCTCAACAAAACTAGTCTGAATGATCATAGTTCTGATCTAGTCGTTCTAGTGCACACATGCAGCGCTCTATGGCAGTGGAAAGGGGATCACTTCCCATCCATCCCCAGTCCATAAAGCAGGGTCAGGAATTGTGTGGCCCTCTAGATGTTGTTTGGACTACAGTTTGCAGTAGCCTTAGCCAGACTAGTCAGTGATAAGAAATGTTGTGAGTTATACAGCCAAGCAACATCTGGAGGGGTGCACAGTTCCCATCTTTGGCATAGAGAGGCCTGATGTGAAGGCACCTGTTCCTTGACCTCTGCTTTAGTAGACCGACTCTTGTTTTTAACCTTGCCTTCCTTGGCAGATCCCAAGTTCAAGGGATTTTTTTTCTTTTGCTTGGCAGAATAGGTTACAGACTTGTCACAGCATACAGTGACAAGTTCAGTGTCCAACAAGTGCCAGCTAGGATTTATCTGACTGTTCACAACTCTAACACTTATTTTATTTTTTTTAAAGTTGCTTTGCATCATACAAGCTTGATTGATAATTCCTAATTGTAGTAACAAGCAGACAGATATAGCTGGTTTTTTCACTGCTTCCATCACCATGTTCTAGCTTTTTAGATGTGATTTGTGCAGCAGTTTGTTCAGTTCATTTACTGAGTAATATGTTATACCCCATTCTTCAGTCAAAAAACTTGCAGAACAGCTTTGTTAGTTTCAGTACAAGACAGGCAAGCCCTTCGTGCTTGGATCTGCACTGGTTCTCCATCTCGTTTTAACTGCTCTGGTCAGTCTGCTTATTATGTGCATCTCTGAGCCTTTTATCTAAGTGAGTTGGCAAATGCTCTCTAGAGAGTTCTGAAACATACCTACCTCTAAGAGTATTTAGCCTAATCAAAGTTGATTCACAAATTGATCAGAAATCTGTACTTTCAAAAGTACAAGGCCAAGATAGAGTTTCATTGGAACAAGGAAATAGTTTAGCGCACACATTTGGTGGTGCTACTTAACACAAAATTCCTCATTTTCATTTTCTGATGTGTGGATAACTTCCTTCTTGATACCAGCCTTCCTGAAACAGAGTTTGAGCAGTTGCTACTCTTATTACCGCCATTTGCTTCCTCTATGCTGCAGAGGCATACCATAAAACCATGATGTAAATGTGTACTTAAACATAATTGAAGAATATAAGGCATAATGGATCACAACATGCTAATTTAAGGTTTTTTGTTCAGCGTGTGAAATGCAATTCAGTTCAAAGCTCTTAACTGTGGATAATTAAGATACATTTCTAAATGTATCGATGTATTCAGAGACACAAAGTGAAGATAATATGAGAGCTCTAACTTTAAACTGGCTTCTATTTTCTTTCATTGAGGTGGTGGTTCTAAATCAAGTTTCTAGATTTTGGTCTTCATTCCCGCCTTCCCCCCATAGCTTTTTGGGGTGGAGAAGCATATTGGAGCTCCTTTACAATGTTTAACCAAATTATAATAATGTATAGTTTCCTGTATTGTTTCAGATGTTTTGAATATACTTTCCTGAATTAAGGAGTTGCTATAACTCCTGTCTCCTGATGTACATACCTACATGCAGCATGGAGATTTTTTTTTTCTCTTACTGTTTGGTGAAGTTAGTAGTATTCATACAAAGCTTGGGTGGCTTTTGGGTTCTGACCATGGTCACTTAATTTTGCTACTTATTAGCCCTGTTCTGTCATTTCACAAGACCCTGGTGGTCTTATGTTGATTTATGCCTCTGTTTATTTCAAAGTTTCCATTTATCAACATGTCTTATCAGAGGTGGCAGTAAATTTCAAACAGTGATCAAATTCATATAAACTAAATTTTGGACTGTTCTCATCAGGAAGTTGTATAGTCATCTCCTTTCCCATACAATTGAGTCGTTGTAGTTTTTAACCTCAGGAGGAAGGGGAAAGGATAGTTCATCTTGAATACAGTTTGCAAGGTTTTATAAAAATGTGAGGAACTTCCTAAACTACTGCTAATCCTACTTTTAATAAGCACAGTTATTTTCTTTAATAGCAGTGAGTGGAAGAGCGTCTGCAGTGTCGAACCCCCCCACCCACAACATTGCAACGTCTGTTTCCCAACCTCAGACACCAGCACCAAGTCCTATCATTTCTCCTTCAGCCATGCTTCCAGTGTACCCTGCCATAGATATTGATGCACAGGTAAGCCCAAATTGAACTTAACTTCTGCGGAATGTATTTGAGAATCAAAAAAGCCCCAGAACAACAATGGTAAACTTCTGTTTGTCCTCAAGGTGAATATGAACAAGTAATTCCTTTGATATTTGTAATGTACTCATTGCTTCTCCCTAGATCTATGTTAGTTCATTAGATATATATGTTATCACTAGATATAAGGTTTTTGATGAATGAGAGACGAAACACATAATCAGTGTAGTACTTCTGCTGTTTCCAGAACAATGGAATTTGGTGGTTGTTTAAGAAAACGGATCTTAAAAGACTTTGCCCATGGTGAAGAACAGCAATTTCTGAGCAAACATAGAGTTGATTTCTGGATGCTAAAGTGCTAAACTAAACCAAAGAGAGATTTGGTAGTGTTTTTCATTATTAGTAATCCTGGAGACAGTGGCCATGTTGAGATGCAAGGCTAGTCATGGTTTTGTGCTGTGATGATGAGCAGTTGTGGTCTGTGAGCTCGTGTGCTTTCCAGTTCTGCACATGTTCCTAATTACTGTTTTGAACAAAACATTGTTTCCTGTCATGTGGTTTGAACCTAAACATGGTTAAAACAGGAAACTAAGATCATGTGGTGGCTTCAGATCCTGATGTGCTTTCACTTTTAAAACAAACCACCATTTTCCATATTTGTATGTTAAAAAAAAAACTGGTTCAAAACTGCAGCTAGCAGCTTTGAACTCTCTCTTCTTATGTACAAAGTAGGGAAAGAAAAGTGTACTCCTTTTTGTATATGTTTATTCATATCCATTCAGCTCCTCAGAATTCTGTGTTTCATTGCACTTTAAAATGTTAGGAACATGCTGGGAGGTATAATCCCAGACTTAAATTGTAATTCTTTAACAGAAAATAAATGACTCAATTTCCTGAACTTTGTTAAATTAGTTTACAAAATTGCATTAGAAGCAATGCATTTCATTCAGAGATGATTACTCCAGAAGCCAAAGTGAGTAATTGTGGCAAATCTAGGGGTCAATTTTTTGCTTCTGAGGACTGCATAGATTGCCAAAAAAGCAGAAACAAAAATCTGAAAGTGGCTGGAAGTCCACTTCTGACAGGGAGGTATTTTGAGACCTATTTTGTTGGGGAATACAAAAACAGATGTGGGGCCCCCCTTTGTTCACTTCATTATGCTCAGATAAGTTTGTAGGTGTTATATGATGTACATTTTCTTACAAACAACGAGCGATCTTGATTTATAATTGAAAACCTTAATGGTATATTTTCTAGACTGAAAGTAACCACGACACTGCATTGACTCTCGCTTGTGCTGGTGGACATGAAGAGCTGGTACAAACACTTCTAGAAAGGGGTGCAAATATAGAACACAGGGATAAAAAAGGTGTGTGCCTGCTGGTTAAGTATCAGTATTCATTTCAGAATTTTCTGTGAGTACATATTCTCTTGGCAATAGATAGAAGGATGGCTCTTGTGCCTATTTTTAAAAACAAAACTTCCTTAACCAATAAGTAAATCTGTTCTATGTAAATCTTCCATGTTTCCTCAACTGTTAACTATATGCACAGATTATTATATAATTTAATTTTGTTCCAGGTGTCCTACTTAGATTTCTTGCCACTCCTATTAAAATCGGTAGTGATTGTTTAAGAGAAAGAAGTTTTTTAAAAATCTTAAGTGTTGCCTGTTTCTGTTTTTCCAGGGTTTACTCCTCTCATTTTGGCTGCCACAGCTGGTCATGTTGGTGTTGTTGAGATCTTGTTGGACAATGGTGCAGATATTGAAGCTCAGTCTGAGAGAACTAAGGACACACCATTATCTTTAGCTTGTTCTGGGGGTAGACAAGAGGTAAGGAATAAATATGACTTACTATGGCATACTAGCTAAGAACCTTATACCATACAGGTTAGCTTATTGCTTCAGTCCTTGTTCCTAAAGAAACTCCTTGCAAGCTTGTTCAGTTTATTTCAAGGAAACTTCTTTCTGTGTGTGCAGTAGATGATAGAACTGAGTAGTATCTTGTCACAATTGGAAAATAAACTCCACTGAAACTGACGGGGTTTTTTTTCAGTTCTCACATGTAGGATTTGGGTGTTTAGAATAATCCCTATTTGTGTGTATACAGGGCCTTTTGGAACAAAACAAGAAAATGATATATCAGCAGTTGACTTCTAATGCTTAGCCATGGTTACTTTTGCTAAATTAATTAAAGATTATGAGCTGGGATAGACCAGAACAAAGCCCAGTCTAGTCCAGCGGTGATCAGTTAGATGGCTATGGGAAGCTTACAATTGGACATGACTGTAGTAGCACCCTTCTTTTTCTGTACCCCAGGAACTAGTATTGAGAGGCATACTGCTGCTGATACTGCTGGTTCTGATGGTATTAAATAGACATGACATACTTGTGGTGTTATATAGTTTGGGAAAAACCTAAATCAGGAAGCATCCAACAGAGTTTATGAAAGAAAGGGAGACATGTCTCAAGATGCAAAAATATTGTGTTTATAAGCTAAAAAAACTATTGTGTTACAACCTAGAGATTTTTATAAAGGCCTTCTTCAAGAGGTTAAAGCAAAAGTCTGCAGAAATTTTTTATCAAAAGGATTTCAGTATCATTTATTATATGAGCAGATGACTGAAGACTGTATATGTTACGTTTATGCTATGAGTCATACCATCACACATAAAATCCCCAACCTTCCAATCATATCCTTTCAGTCCCCAGGCCAGATCACATGGAGTTTTTAAGATTTTCCAGCATCTTGAGACACGTCTCTATTTTTTCATGGGTATTATATAGTCACCATGATAAACTTATCATTTCTAGCCTTGTTACCCATAACTATGTTATAATATACTAAATGGTATTTGTTGCCTGGAAAGATGTGGGAACAACTAGTAGAATTATTAGTCAGCATCCTGTTCCATCTTGCTAACTTGGGGACAGTGTGGAGGGAACCCTTATTGCACGTTATATATTCGGGACTAGAGTGGTAGTCATTTCTTGAAGTAACTCTTTTATATATAATTCAGGTTGTGGAGCTTCTCCTAACTCGAGGTGCAAATAAAGAACATAGAAATGTTTCTGACTATACACCTCTAAGTTTAGCTGCTTCTGGTGGTTACGTGAACATCATCAAAATACTGCTGAATGCTGGTGCAGAAATCAATTCAAGGCAAGTTCCATTATTACACTTCTGTTGCATTGTTGTTTTCTTTATTCTTAGGAAAACTGCTTTTGGAGACATGAATCTTCTCTTGACATAGCCAACCAACCTTTCCGCTTAAATCTGCTCATTTTTATCAGCAGATTTTCGCCCTCTAGCTTACAGTGAAATTCACAGAAGCTCTGAAATATTTTCCCACTGAGACTTATAGGTACCAACATCAGTTTTCTAAAGATTAAATTAATTAGTTATATGATAGTTGACAAAAACATCAGGCCAAAATCCACAACTTAGTAGAAAATTGGCTCAGCACATGTACAATGTTTGAGGGGCTTCACAAACTTTCTGGAAACTATTAGAGTATATGAGTGTATGAGGCTCAAGTCCTTTCACTCTAATTTACACTATTTCCACCC
Organism: Ctenosaura bakeri; assembly: GCA_948474755.1. Taxonomy (NCBI): domain Eukaryota; kingdom Metazoa; phylum Chordata; class Lepidosauria; order Squamata; family Iguanidae; genus Ctenosaura; species Ctenosaura bakeri. The sequence continues at coordinate 110,686 of CAOLHI010002355.1, forward strand.
TTGACACAGTACCATAATTCCAAACAAGGAGTTCCTCCTCTTCCTTGTAGGAGCTTAAAAGTGAATACAGAACTGAATGTTTATATGGAATGGAATGTTAAACTCAGATTCAACTGGGAAAATTGATGTCAGGAAGTGGGGAGGGTTTTTTTATTGTTTTTTCATTGAAAATTTTAATAAAAATTAATTTTTTAAAAAATGAATACATCAAATAATCTCTTGCCCTAATTGACAGTTGTTTACTTAAACTCTTTAGTTGTATGAAAAGTTAACCATAGTTTATAAAAAACTGCTGAAAAGTGACCGAGTTCTCCTCAGTTCTGTTAGAGTTGTGGACACAATTAAGATAACCTTTTAAAAATTAATAAATTGTCTGGTCAAGGGAGAAATCCAAGCATCCATAGGAAGGGTCCCCTCCTGCCATCAGGGTTTCATGCTTCCTACTAAGCCTGCCTGTTTGCATGGAGGGAAGGTGAAAAAAGAAGCTCTGGGGAAGCCCTTCCACTGAGCTCTTTTTCTGTTTGGCCCACCCTTGCTTCAACAGTTTCAAAGTACATTTCATTGTATGCTGCCATTCAGGCACTTCCCCTTACTGCTATTATCATGATTGTTTGTTTTTTGCAGGATCCATAATAGAGGCTCCCTACTCCTCATCTTGTTCCTCACCTCTCATTTAGCAGATAGTTCTCAGTTCAGGTCTTTGATATCTGAGCTTTCTTTCAAAGGAGTGATACTCTATATGCTACATTGATGAATGTTGTCCTAAGGTCATATGCTGAAAACTCCACATCTTACTGAGTTACCTGGAGCTATCGCTGAATTAGCTTCTGTTGTGTATCCTTCACCTCTGTGTAGCTGTTATTCCCTAGGCCTTGGATAGACCTCCAGTCAAACTACTGGTACCACTGTCCAAAAGAGTATTTAAAAGAGGGTTGTTAATGGGGTTTTTTTTTCCATTAGTGGTCAGAGGAACAGAGGAATTCCTTTTGTGAGAGAAAAAAATATTCTACATTTTTCACTGGCATAAGAAGTTTATCACCATAGCTTGGTCCGTCCGTATCCTTAAGATCTTTTCAGGCTTCCAAAGAGCTAAACATTTGTGGCCTTTGCATTCCATGACTCCTCAGGGAACAGGGCTAATTCAAGTACAACATGGACAGAAGCAAGTCGGTTTGCCATTTTTGTCTAATTAAAAATAAAATCCTCTGTTTGGCAAGAGGCTGTCACTGTCTGCCTTCTGATACTGTGCACTGTATGTCTAGCAATTTCCAAATGCCCAAGGTATTCTGACCCAGTTGTGTTAAGAGTGCACAGCCTCAGCAGCCTTCTGGAAAATAATTTTTCTAAAAGAGTATCCATGACAGCCTAACATTTACATGTATTAAATTCTTGGATCTTGTTTTATTTAATCCTTCAAATCTTTTGATCTGAATTTTTAAAATACCATTACGTTTTTTCCAACTGTCATCTGTGTATAATTGCCAGTGCAAGTATATGGCCCCTGAATTTAGCATCACTGGGTCTCTTGGCAGATAAAATGGTTAGCAAAGTGTAGGTGAAAAAATGAATAGTCACCACATTACAAAATTAATATGTAGTGCATGTTCATTTGTTTTCAGAACTGGTAGCAAGCTGGGTATCTCTCCATTAATGTTGGCAGCCATGAATGGTCATACAGCTGCTGTTAAACTGCTCTTGGATATGGGTTCGGATATTAATGCACAAATAGAGACCAATAGGAATACTGCCTTGACACTGGCCTGCTTCCAAGGAAGAACTGAAGTGGTTAGCCTTCTTCTTGATAGAAAAGCTAATGTTGAGCACAGAGCTAAGGTGAGGAGTAACTTTGGTCTGCATGTCTTCCTCTTATGTTTATTTGTATTTTTCACACTCTTGAAATTTCCCAGAGTGATTGATAGATACTGATTTTGTGGTTCTTTTGAACCAGTTGGTCTTGAGAGTATTAGGAGTGCAAAGTTGGGATGTCTTGAATGACCAAGGCCTTTTTCTGGCTTTCTCCCCTCTTCTTTGGATATGGATGTATTAGGCAAAAGAAATTAGGCAGGTTCACTGGTTGACACTGTTTGTGAGGGCAGATGAGTGTCATGGCTCTGGCTGGAAGCATAACGAGTACAAGTTCAGTTCCTTCTTCACCTTGCTCTTCTGAGGAGGGAAGAAAGAAGCCCAGAGTCTATTACTTACAGAAGCTTTCTCCAGCCTGCTGCCATCCCAGTATTTTAGACAAGGATATCCGTCACCCCTAATCAGCAGAGTCACTGGCCAACCGAACAAAAATTCCAGTCCTATTAATTATTCTACGTGTTATAGACAAATTGACCAGGGATCACAGAGACTTATTTTTTTCCTTAACATTTACTGTATTAACAAAGGCCCTGTTTTCTGAGCTAACAGTGGACATTAAAATAGTGAAAATGTTAAGGGGTTATATTTTTATGTGTTTCAATAGAGAAAGCATTTTAATTGTATTCTTTATCTAGACTGGCCTTACACCATTAATGGAAGCTGCCTCTGGTGGATATGCTGAAGTAGGCAGAGTTCTTCTAGACAAAGGTGCTGATGTGAATGCCCCTCCAGTCCCTTCATCAAGAGACACAGCTTTAACCATTGCAGCAGACAAAGGCCACTACAAATTCTGTGAGCTGCTTATTAGCAGGTACCATGTTTGCTTTTCTGCATATTACAGTTTTATGTTTCTGCAAAGGGGAGTTGCAAGGAGTAAAGTTTACAGAGAATGTTATTAGTTTCTCTTACGTCATATGTATACTTGCTTTTTAATAAATTTGGTTGATGAATTAGCAACTTCAGCATGCTTTCACATCCAAAAAAGACACATTTGTAAAAACACAAGGGCATGTTCTGAGGAGAAACCATCCTTCATTCTGGTGTATGTGAATTGTAAGCCAGTTTGAGTCCCAATTTTGGAACAAAGAAAGAAGAAAGTAGTAGTAGTATGGGAGACTGTGTGCTGATGTTGCTAATTCATTGGCATTAATTAGAAAGCCAGTATGTGTAAGATAAATTCTGCCATAATTGCATTACTTTAGAGAAAAGCATTTTATCCAAAGGTATCTTATTCTGAGTATTAACTTGTGCTATCACTGTAAAACAAATTAGCCCCTTTATGTACCATAAGCAGTGTTATTTTTGTGTATGTCTGTTTAATCCCACATGCTTCATCTCTGTAGTCAGATGAGGAACAGTCTATTAAGCCACTGATTATCTGTCCTGATGCTAATTATTTGGTAGTAATTAAACTTCTCAAAATTATATACATGTAAATATACGCTCAAATCTCTGCAGGTATAAGAGAGTGTTGTCACTGGGATCTGGCAAATGTCTGAAATTGTGGAGTTATGCTAGTTGAATATTAATGATGTCCATTAGGTAATTGTCAGCATGCTTTTCATTTACTCACTTTCCATTTTCCAGACAGTCACAATAACATATGTTTTCTGGATTTGAAATTGAACACAGTTTTCGAGTTGTCCAGATACGAGTTTAGAATTCACATGTATGTGGTATCATTGCTAGGAGTTCATATTTCTGTTTTTATCATTATTCTTATATTTTTGCCTTTTAAAACTCTTATAATTTAATGTTTTAATAAGATTGTTTGCTTCATTTTTTAACCATTGTTTTATACATTGTTTTAATTATATTTTATTTTAACTCAGATTTTTGAGTCCCATATTGGGAGAAAAGTAGGATATAAATTAAATAAGTCAGTACTTGTTTCAGATTGGTTCAGGAGACAATTACTGAGCAGAGCAGAGCAGGCAGTGTTTTCTAGAGGTAAGGAGAGCTGCTACTGTCATCCCTGAGTCCTTCAATTCAGACTTGGTCCTTAAATCGAGAATATTATTAATTTAATTTATAACCCACTGTTCCCTGAAGGCAGCTGATTTTGACATATTTTTACTTTTTAAAAATCAGTAGCACCTTAACTTATGCATTCATTACTTTGATCAAGCTCTTTTCCTTTTTGTAGAGGAGCTCACATTGATGTTCGTAATAAGAAAGGAAATACTCCATTATGGCTTGCTGCAAATGGTGGTCATTTAGATGTTGTCCAGTTGCTGGTACAAGCAGGAGCAGATGTCGATGCTGCTGATAACAGAAAAATAACTCCACTGATGGCAGCCTTTAGAAAGGTAAAATGGAAATTTTTGGTTTGCTTCTTTTCTCACTTCTGAAAATACAACTATACTGTGATAATCAGACATCACATATATATGTCCTCTGAAAAGGTTGCTTGAGGCACAGGGAACTAATTTGTTGATAATTCAAAAAACAGATGGCATCCCCATACAATTCTGTTACTTGCTTGTTTGCTAGTGTCAAGTGGCAGAAACTCCTTCCTGAAACCAGTCTGTGACAACACTGGGCTAGATGGACCAGTGCTCTGAGTCAGTGTAAGGCAGCTTTCTCTATTCCTAAGAATCTAATTGTCAAAACTGGCCGTCTTTGTGGCTCTTGGTGTAGCAAGAAAACTCATTGTTCATACTTTTTCAAGCAGGGGTGGACAACTATGTGGGAGCCAGGGGCCAGTGTTTTCTTCCACTTGCAGGCTGCATCCTTCCAACACACACAACACAGGCCAAAATATTTCCATTTTCCTCTGCAGTCACACACTTTCCTCTATAGACATTGCACCATTTTGGGAGGGACTGCAGAAGAAAATGAAGGTATTTAGGGTCAGTATGATGTTCCAGGGTGCTTATGGAGGTGGGTTGGAGGTATTTCTGTGTATTTTCGTGCTTTGGGGCAGCTTTCTGCATGTTTGGGGACAAAAAGTGACCCTAAAGGGAAGTCTACTGAGGGTATCATGAAAATTGCATATAGGCCACAATTTGCCCACTCCTTAAAGAAAGTAAACTTACTTTCTGAGTCTCAAGTTAGAGATTCTTGCACAGTGACTGTTAAAGAGTTAAACAAACTAGTGCAAGACTGCCAGTTTCCTAAGCCCATCCTGTTTCACCGTCAGTGTACCAACAGCTAGTTTTGTATTGAATTATGAAATGAAGTGAAAGTGTTTATGTTCACTCGGATTCCCACACAACAAGTTACTTGGAGAGGATAACAGTTGATCTTCCCTACTTGTGCAGATCTGCACTGTTGTCATGCTTCTGTACCCATTGAGGATCTTTGGGGAAATCAAGGTTGCAACAAAGTTAGTTATAGGGCTGTTATTTATGTATTTTAAATGGATATAAATGTGTAATCTGTCTTCATTTAAAAAGGGCTAATGTTGCAAACTTAATTCTTAGGGGCATGTGAAGGTTGTACGCTATCTTGTAAAAGAAGTAAATCAGTTCCCATCAGATTCAGAATGTATGAGATACATAGCAACAGTTACTGATAAGGTAGGAATATTTTGATGCTCATTCCTGAATAGCTTTGGAAAACAAATGTTTTACTGTATATTGATGTAGATGCTGTAGATGCTTATTAAAATCCAGCAGTTATTTGAACACTGTTAGGTGATTTTTCTCTTCTCTTTCACTACTAGTTCTTTTACAGAGTCTTCAAATGAATATCTAAAACAGAAATTACTGTTTAGATGCAGACTGAATTGTTCATCATTATTTTTAAACCAATTAAAACCATTATTTTAAAAACAAGACATTGGAACACTTCTTAAATCCTGTTTTGACTTCTTATTCCTCACACTACAGGAAGCCTTGGTCGCAGCACTTTCCCATTTATCACACCCCTCCTCCCCAAATCAAGTATGAACTCCCTGAACACTGTAATGTAGAAACTCCACCCCATGTGCTCTCTTGTTTTTCTGTCTCTGCCATGCCCACATGTGAATGCAAGTGCACACATTTCCACTCTTACAATGAACCCACAGTTGTTAGCAATTCAACATCTGCTAATACCAGAGGAGTATTCAAATTTGGTGTATGGATTTCTGAACTCTATCTGTCATACTAAGCAGCTTCTGCATTTAGAGTCATAAAGAGCTCCCATCATCCTCTGTCATTTGAATGCCTCAGTGCTTAAGGCTATTACATTGTATTTGTTCTGTTGGTTGTGTAAATTTGATGTTAAAATACACAGCTCTGCTCATTGTTTCAGTATAAAAAGATAGAAAGGAATCCTATAGTATTCTTCAAACTAACTGGGAAAACAAAATTTACAGCATAAGGTTTCATGGACTCAGGTCCACTTCATCAGATGCATGGAGTGAAGCCTCTTTGGACAGATATGTATACCAACAGTGAGGGAGGGAGGGAGGGGAGTGTGAGTTGTAATTGAAGTGCAAAATATGTGTGTATGGTGGTAGGGAGACATGAATAGAGGAGAAAATTCTATGTCTAGTGCAGTGGTAAGTACGGGTCCATCAAAATGTTGCAACAGAGCACATATGAGTAGCTGTGATGACAATTACTGTTTCTTGGCACACTACTTGTATTAAAAAAACTAGTTGTCATCACAGCTACTAAGAAGATTATCAGCACTGAGACTGAATTTGTCACTCCATCACCATATCCACATGTTTTGCACTTCTGTTACAATTCACACCCCTCTTCCCCAATCCCCTGCCTGTTGGTATATAAAGCTGTCCGTTGAGGACATCACTCCATGCATCTGATGAAGTGGGCTGAAGTCCACAAAAGCCTATGGTGAAATTGTCTTTCTTTCAATGTCAAAAGAGCTACAGGATTCCTTTATATATTTTGGCTATATTCGTGTTCATTCAAAAACTGTGATTTTTTAAAAACTGTCATTTTAGGAAATGTTGAAGAAGTGCCATCTTTGTATAGAATCAATTGTTCAAGCCAAAGACAGGCAAGCTGCTGAAGCAAATAAAAATGCAAGCATTCTTTTGGAGGAGCTGGATTTAGAGAAGGTAAGGAATTACTTTTGGATAAAGATTTCTGTCTGGGTTGGGAAATGAAAATTATGGAAGCCTCAAATTGAAAAACCATGCAATCCCTAATGGTTTGGGGTTATCAAGAAAGCACCTCCTCTTAATAGCAAGACATAGTCCTTTTGCAAAAGACATCATGGTGAGTGGATTAGGGTATGGAAAAAGCCATAGTTGAAGTGCTATTACTGGATACTACACTTGATCTTAGCCAAAAGACTGAGAAGCGATTACTGGGTGAAATATTTTGCTTTGTGCAGCAGAATATGGTCATTGTTCATCCAGTTCTTTAATTCACAAAGATCAGTTTCACTGGGCACAGCAACTTGCCTTTTCCTTTCTTTTTGCTTCCACTGTTCAGTGGTAAACTGAAATAATGCATACAAATTTTGTATGGCCTTCAAGTTTTAAGTAATTTTACTGAATGCTACAAATCTGTGCTTTTATCTTCATCTCTGGCAAGAAGAATGTTCATGTGAACCTTGTTCAGATGGTTAAAGAAAACATAACCTTGACATGCAAATCTCAAGGATTCTGTCCAGCCAGAGGATATTTTGACCTGTGTGGTTATGTAAGTGGCTACCTTTGTTCCCTTTTGGGAATATTTTCCTTCTGGAAAAATCTGCAGGATAACTCTCTGGGTCTACACCCAATGCCTTTTATTAAGACATTTCAAACTATTAACCTTCACTTAGAAGAATCTGCCTTTGACTAAAGAGTTCTCCCCAGAATCCTTAACAATTAGGACTCACTTTCTACAAAAGCACTTCAGCAGTGAAGATTTATGTTCTCCCTAGGGTGTACTGCTTTTTGAACATCTTGTTTCCCTGGATTGCTTCCTGACTGAAAGAGAAAGAAAATTCTTACCTAATGAATTTCTGGTTTTCTAGTAGCCCAGAAACCACTTCTTCCTATTCTGTGCAGTTGCCCAGGTCCTGGGCACTCAGTTAAGTGGTGACTCAGCTAATTGCTGTTGCCTTTCTAGTTTATGGCTGTGTTCCATCCTTAGGTCCATGGGCTACCAGGAGGTGGATTTATGTTGCTAATTCTGTCCAGCCAGTGTATGTTGCAGTAGCTCCAAACAGTTTGGATAAGCGTTGGATATCATGTAAATGGGGGGCTGAGGGCATAAAAAAAGCATTAGCAATCACAAAGGAGGAAGACTAACTTTCCTGTAAGCCCTCTTTGTTTTGTAGTTTTGTGTGATCAAGGGGCTTGGTATACTTCAAGCTGAAGTGACTACCCAAATTGTCATATTTAGCCAATCATTCAAATATTGAACATTTCAGAACATGGATTCAAGTATAGTTTTCTCTTTGGCTGATGTTGCTTTTTGGCAGACTTGTTCTCTGTGGCTGTAAAGTGAACGCACTCATTCTGCCTCCATTTGAGATGAACTGCTTTTAAGAACTGTACCATTCCGAATAACTAGAGAATGTGAACACTGAATTTCTGTTTTCAGTGATTACAGGGTGGAGCTGTCTTTCCATCCTGATGAAACATACAGATACTGCTTAGAGCAGGGTAAACCAGTCAGCATTTTGTGTTATGGGAATGTCTGCATGTTCCAGTTTCAGGCTTAGATGTTTTAAGACCAATTGTATGATATTTTCCTTTCCACTTTGCTGCTTTCTTTTTGTTTCATAGTTGCATATTTTCCAACAGTGATGTTGTCACAGCTGTATTTATGTTGGGAAAGGAACTTTCCTAAGTATTAGACTCTAACCAGAACTTATTAGAAGACACTCCCTTTGGTGATGTTTGAAAGGGGACTGTACTTGCTACCAAGAAAAAGTGCCCTGAAAACTATAAAGACAGGGAACACATAGTGAATTTTCATTTCTGTTTTAAATCATTTGTGTCCTGCTTTTTACCAGTTGCTCAAAGCAACTCAGGCACAGAGAATTTGCAGGGAACCCCTGCTACTGAATAAGAACAGGGCAATGCAAATTACATGAATTTGTGAATCAGGAGATCACCGGTTCAAATTTCACCTCAGTATTGTGGGCAGTGTTGGCTAAAATGTATTCACTTAGGTGTCTTTAACCAAGATTCATGGTATGAGGATATGGAGCTTTCTTTTCAGATTACTAGAAATATGTGTGAGCTAACCAAAATACATAGGATTTGCTGCATAAACACTGAATGTTCACTTAAGTAATCAACTTGGATTGATCGATATGTTTTTTTCAGTTTGAGGAAAGGGCCAGTCAGGAAAAATCTTACTTGAACAAGATGTAATTTATGTCTGGTAGCTTTCTTTGATTGCTGTTGAATGATCTTAACTTGCAGCTACGGGAAGAAAGTAGAAGGCTGGCTCTGGCTGCAAAAAGAGAGAAAAGAAAGGAGAAGAGAAGAAAGAAAAAGGAAGAACAGAGGAGGAAGCTGGAAGAGATAGAGGCAAAAAACAAAGAAAATTTTGAACAACAAGCTGCTCAAGAAAAGGAGAAACTGAAAGCTGAAGGTAGGAATCAGATTTGTATGCTATAGACTCAGAGCTAGTTACAATCATTCTCCAGGCACAGCATTTCTGTTCTTTCGTTCTCAGCATCTGTGTTTTGCTCTGATACAAAATTGTCTTCAAAGTAGTCATTAATCCTGCCAACCCTGACTGTATGCAATTAATTAACATGACTATACAGTCAATCAGGACAAAGTTCTTACTGTGGGCTAACATTTATCCCATGACTTTAACTTTGAAGATATAATTGGATTGTCATTAATCTGCGGTAAGATGCATGTGTGTGCATGCGTGTGTTGCCCTTTCAACGATTGCAGTGACTCTAGCTTGGGGGAAACACAGTTTAAACTTTGTCTCAACTGAGATTTTTCCTGTTTCCCCCCTATAATATCATCTGGACTGGATTTTATAATGTCCGGACCTTCACTAGTTAAATCAATCAGGTTTTCACAGGGTTTTATTTGTTGAACGTGATGACAAAAAATACCTCCTTTTAGATGCAAAGGGGATGCTCGATTTTCAAACAGTCCAGTCACAATTAGGCCAGAGTGCTCTAGCTCATCCTTATTTTTCAGTATCCAGCTAGCCGTTATGCAATTATTAAATGTGACCCCTGCACGAGCACATACATAGTTAAAAAACAGTTTGAAAGCCATTTGCCACAAGGCACAAGAGTTTGTTTGGGGGAAAATTTTGATTCCTCTTGGTCATGTGGAATGAGTTTCACAGTTCTGTGGATCCTAGTCATTTTATTTGTGAGGCTGCAGAACATAATAAGCACTTATTCACCATTCAATATTAATTTATGATAGGTATACTCATTTTCACAGTTCAGTACAGGTATACCTCAACTAACAAAGTAGATGTGTTCCTCAGCATTACTTTAACTGAAACTTTGATACCAAGGCAGAAACAACATGGAAAGAATAGGAGTAGATAGGAATAGAACAGCTTGAACATATTTCAACAGACTTCCTATTCAGATCCAGAGATATGCACATGTGAAATGAAACGTCCAGCTCAGGCAAGCATTGTATGAGTAAACAAAAACATCTGGCATCTTCTGGAGACTACTTCAAGGCTTCTTCCAAAATGCATCCAGAGATTTTTTCTTTCTTTCACCAGCCTCCATGTTTCTAGTAATTTCCATTTCGGTGGCTAAACTTACAGATCTCTGCCTTTTTTTAACATGCTGAGAGAGGATGAGGCTTATCTGCTTTTCCCTTGCCTCTCTTGCTCTTCATGTAAGAGATTCCAAAGGCATCTGTTGTGTACGTTGCCCATTGTAAGGAGGCACATGTGGCTACGGTTGAATCAGCAAGTACAGAATCCTGCTCTTCTCTGCTCAAGCTTCATTGCATTGTTTACTACAGACATGCTTCTTCAGCCCAACACCAAAAATCTGTGTTTCTCCAGCCCTCCTTCACCATATTCCCAGTGCTGATACTGCTAAAAAACAATCCTCTAGCTAGACAGAGGACAAGGAGGAAAGAGGAAAGCATAAAAAGACTTTATGGAAAGAAGCTTCTTTCTCAGAGGCTTTGTTAACTGAGGTATGCCTGCATAGTAAATGCTATAACAAATCAAACAAGCAATTTGACTTTCTCAATTCCAAATAATTACCCAAATTTCATTATGTGAATATACAGTAAACTTATCCCCCCAAATAAGTTTGTTGTCGTTCTTTACAAATGATCCTTTCTGTTTATGTGTGTGTTCAACCTGAATATTTTATTTTTTAAATAAAAACTTGGATGTTCCAATACAAAATAGACAAAAAGCCTTATGAAGCCTTAAAGAATAACAAGTTTAAGTAAGCTTTACCTTTAAGGTGCCACAATACTCTTAAATATAAAATGCCCTCTTCCACAGGTTTCTTATCACATTTAATCTTTCTAAATCCTTTCATGGAAACTTTTTTCAGAATTATTTCTACCTGCAGCTGGTATTTGTGAGAAAGTTGCAATTCCTTTGAGTGCATCCTGCCTAGATGTATGTACATGTCAAGAAGTGCCACATCCAGTCATCTTCCTACTTAGCGGCTTGGACTTTAGCCCAAGTACAGGGCTCAAAGGCCTTTTTTCCCCTCAGAGAAAGGGATTTATGTATAATATGGATTGTTTTGTCTTTAGTCTCTGAACCCAGGTGTATTATTGTTTGCTTGGATGCTTGTATATCATGTTTCTATCAAATTACCCTACTGTTAGAGGTGGAATAGAATCATGTGTGCATACTTGCACACTCTGTGTATTCTGCACTTAGATGTTGACATATGATATAATAATATAGGATGCCACTACTCCACAAGTGACTCCTGCAGATTTGTGTGGGCTGCTAGTACCATAGAAACTTCTATGGGCAATTACTTTGATGAACTTCAGTACTTTTTTTTCCTTTTGATTAGATGAACCAGGAGTCCTTACAGAGCCACCCAGTGCTACCACAACCACCACCATAGGTATATCTGCAACATGGACGACTTTAGCAGGTTCCCATGGGAAAAGAAACAATACCGTCACCACTAGTAGCTCCAAGAGGAAAAGCCGGAAAAGCAAAATCAATCAAGATACTGTTCAGATTATTTTTGATGATCAACTCCCAATTTCCTATTCTCAACCAGAGAAAATGAATGGCGAATCAAAAAGCAGCAGCACCAGTGATAGCGGTGATAGCGACAACATGAGGATTTCCAGCTGTAGTGATGAAAGCAGCAATAGTAACAGCAGTCACAAAAGTGACAGCCAGTCTTCTACAACAGCCACTAATGTTCAGAGCAACAAGAAGCAGCCCTCAGTGCTGGTCACCTTCCCGAAGGAAGAGCGAAAAGCAGTTTCTGGCAAATCTTCGGTCAAGTAAGCTTCCATGGCTTTCACTGCAAATAGCATCTGAACTAACCCAGCCTTCCCCAGCCTGATGCCTTTGCAGTGGCTTGGTCTACAAGTCCCATTAGTCCTTGGTCATGCTGACTGGGGATGATGGGAGTAGTAAGCCAGTCTGTCTGAAAAGCACTGTCTTGGAGAAGTCTCTCTGACCTCTTAGGGTGCTCTCAAGGCTTCCTTCCTCTTTGCCCTTTTTGCTGATTAAAATTGTGGAAGATTTGCAAGAAAAATAAAAGGAAAATGTAGAGGTTTTTTCCTACCTGTTGCCAATGTAGTTTACTTTGGCACAGATTTAACTTAAGTTACTTAAGTAACTTTCAGTTAAGTTCCCAGTTGCTCTGCTGTAAATACCAAAAGGCTAAATCCAACATTAGTCTTACCACATAGACCCAATAAAACCATGGGACTGAAGCTAATTGTCAGTATAAGTCTAATTAATTTTATTGGGTCAGCTCCAGGTGTTGATATTGGATCTATTCCACTGAGTCGTACTCCATTCCAGTATTCTGATATTAAAACTGCCACTCAGTAGACCACAGGGAAGTGCCTGCATTTGTCTTTTATACTTATCTTACAAGCACTGTTAACATACAACTCTTTTTTTTCTTCCCCACCTCCTTTTTCCCCTTTCCTGTAAAAGGCTATCAGAAGTTATTACAGAAGTAACTAATAATTCCTTATCTACTTGCACAAAATCTTGTCCATCGCCACTCTCTTCTCCTAATGGAAAAATCACTTTAGCCAGCCCGAAGCGTGGTCAGAAGAGAGAAGAAGGGTGGAAAGAGGTTGTAAGAAGGCAAGTTAAACTCTGTGACTGTGGTAAATTTCATTTTCCCCTTGGCTGTCTCTGTTTCAGAATGTTCTGCGTTAGTCAACTATGAATGCACTTTGCATGCTAGTGTTTTACTCTGTCTGTCATCTGAGTCTTTTCTATAGAAGCTGGACACTTTTATAGGAAAAATTGTTAATATAGTACTTCAGTATCTGGTTTCACCCAAAGCTTTCTAACTCTGGCCCTGAAAACTCAGGCCCTAGTGTCATGCATTGCTGCAACCTTTCTTTGTACTCACAAACTGAATGGAAAGGACAACCTCTCAGATTGTGCAAAAATACCTTTCTGGCCCACTAAATAACTACAGCCAACCTTTGTGATTCTGTGATTTAGTATATGGCTTACATGTAAGAAGTTTCTGGATAAACTAATCCACTATTCATCATGATTAACACACCTAATCCTGCTTCCCATTAATCTCCACCTAACTTTGAATTTACTAAAACAGTTTTATTTGATTTTCACACATTTTTCTTATTTAGATCAAAGAAAGTCTCTGTTCCGTCGACTGTTATTTCCAGAGTGATTGGAAGAGGAGGTTGTAACATTAATGCTATCAGAGAGTTCACCGGAGCACACATAGACATTGATAAACAAAAAGACAAAACAGGGGACAGAATCATTACAATAAGGTAATACATATTCAGGTACTCCTTATTTAGATTATATGAAGTCAGTTGGAAGGGCTCCCTAATTACTGAACAAACTTCTGTGATTCTAATCAGTAGACTATGGCCATTTTTGCACTAGGTGGTTATAGTGCTATTATTCCACTTTCAACTTCCTATGGAATCCTGGGGTTTGCAGTTTAGAGAGAGGCCTAAACTGCAAACCCCAGGATTCCATAGGATGTTGACAGTGGAATAATAGCACTATAGCAGTCTAGTGTGGAAATGGTCTATGTTATATGAGACAGATTTCAGAATGAATTATTGATAGATATGTATAGGAGCTGCAATTATATGTTGTAGCATATTCTTGCCCTTTAGCTAACGGAAGTGTTGCTAGATAGATATACAAGGGAGCTGCAACCAACAGGTTAGCCAGCTAGCCATGTACTCTTCTAAGATACTATACAAGCTTAAGCAGACCAATTTTGTTTCCCCGCTCCCCTGCCCAAGATCTCAGTTTGCTTTTCCAGTTGAGAATCTGCATTTGGCAGTTTCTGAAAGCAACTAAGCGTGCTCAGTCTTCACTGGATTTGTTAAAAAATGTTTTGTACTTTTGCATATTTCAAGACTGACCTGAACATGCAGATGCTTCTTTGCCTGTTTCTCATTGGCCCTGTTTTAGTTCCAGTCCTGTTGACATTTGCTGTTAGAGGAAACTAGTATGGTACAAATAGTATGCTGTAAAGCTGTTGCATTTCGTTTCTTCAAAGATTATCCATTTTACATATTTTCCTAATGCGGAAAAATGTAAGTATATTTGTAAATGAAAAAAACAATCACCAAATATTTGTTCATCTCTGATAATAGGGGAGGCACTGAATCTACAAGACAAGCAACACAGCTCATAAATGCTTTGATTAAAGATCCAGACAAGGAAATTGATGAGCTCATTCCAAAGAATCGTTTGAAAAATTCTGCCGCCTATCCCAAAACAGGGGTGCCAGTACATACCACCACTACAACTGCTCACAGTTCTGTAGCTGGAAACAAGGCAGCCACTGTAGCAATCTCGTCGTCACCTCAGATTTCCACAGCACTTTCTGTGCCTGCTGTTTCTTCAGCATCTACTCACAAAACAGTCAAGAACCCAGTGAATAATGTGCGGCCTGGATTTCCAGTTTCTCTGCCATTAGCGTATCCTCCTCCCCAATTTGCACATGCTTTGCTTGCTGCTCAGACTTTCCAGCAGATCCGTCCACCGAGATTGCCCATGACCCATTTTGGAGGAACTTTCCCACCAGCCCAGTCTACCTGGGGTCCTTTCCCTGTTAGACCTTTGAGTCCTGCAAGAGCAACTAACTCACCTAAGCCTCACACGGTGCCTCGCCATAACAATCAGAACAACAGTGGTTCTCAGGTGAATTCAGTGGGTTCTTCGACTTCCAGTCCAACAGCTACCACAAGTTCAGCTGTATCTACTGTGCCTGTTTCTTCTGCAAGTGGCAGTCCAAGCTCACCTTCAATTCGAAGGCAACTCTTTGTCACCGTGGTTAAGACATCCAGCACTACAACAACCACGATAGCAACCACAGCAAGCAACAACAGCACAACGCCTACCAATGCCACATATCCTTTTCCTACTGCCAAAGAGCACCATCCTGCATCATCCACTTCCTCCCCTTCCCCACCAGCCCAGCCAGCAAGAGCTTCTAGAAGCAGTCCTTCAGAATGTGTGACAAGTTCTCCAAGTAAAGGTGTGCCTTCCTCTGATCAGGAAGTGGGGAGCCCTCCAGCAGTTGAAGCAGCAAATCTGGCCATCAACAGGCAGTCAAGCAGTGGCTCTGTTGGTGTTCCTTCGGAGCAGCCTGCTCAGCCGCAGCCTCTCAGGTCTGTTTCTCAAGAAGCGAGGCCACCGCTACAGCAGCCTCAGGTTCCATCACAAGAGCCTCGAATGGTTGTGCCTCCAAACTTAGCAACAGTGAGTTCTTCTGCCCCAGTAGCTGCTCCTGCTAACGCACCAGTGAACTCCCCAGCAAACTATCTTTTGCCTCAGGCACCAGTGGGAGTTCCTCAGCAGCCACCTCCAGTTAAAATGGAAAGCCCCACTATCAGGCTGCCTTCCCATGGAGCAAATCCTGCACAAAAGAATTCAGCTCCTGTTCAGAATTCTTCAGTTGCCGTCCTTAATGTCAACCATATAAAAAGACCCCATAGTGTTCCTTCTTCGGTTCAACTTCCTTCTACCTTAAGTACACAAAGTGCTTCTCAAAATTCAGTCCATCCACCAAGCAAGTCTATGGCCACCAACTTTAGTGCTGCTTTACCATTTGGGCCCTTCAGCACACTGTTTGAAAACAGCCCTGCCTCTGCTCATGCCTTCTGGGGTGGATCTGTCTTGTCATCTCAGACAGCTCCAGAGTCTATTATGTCTGGAAAGTCTTCATTTCTGCCAAACTCAGATACATTACATCAGTTAGATACTTCCAAAGCTCCAGGTTTTAGGCCCCCACTGCAGAGACCAGCTCCAAGTCCCTCAGGTGAATATTTGCACTGTTTCTTTCCTTGTTTCACAATATATGAGATTACCACACACTTAACATGTTAGTTTTTGTATCTTCATTACTGAATGCCAAGTGATTCAATCTGGTTAGTATTAACGCCTCCTCTTCTTCCTGTGTATTGCTTTTCAGTGGTCCAAAACCTTGGGAGTGGGATGAAGGTATACTCTCTAGTGCTTGGAGGCTTTTTTCCTAGAAGAAAAACTTAGCTAGGGCAGAGAATATCAAATACTTCATGTTTCCTCACCACAGCTAGTCTGTAGCCTCAACAGTAAACAGATGAAGCCTCTGAATCTGCTCTGTGCATGTACAAACTCATTAAAAATCAGTACAGTCGCCATGGATAGATGACAGCTTCTTTCTGTTTTGTACATTCGGATTAGTAAATTGACAAGTCCCCTTGCTTTCATTAGATCCATTGTGTAGATATTTAGCACAATTTATGTGAGTCAGAAATGAACACAAAGGCTTTCTTTAGCTGCAGCAGACACTGCTAAATGCTCAAGGTATGCTCAGCCACCTCCAGTTTATTTTGAGACTGTTAAAGATGTAAGCTGAGGACAACAGAATGGAACTAATTTGATTTAGTTTTGGGTACTTGCAACCAGGACCTAAATGCAGTTGCTAGCCCCGGCTGGAGGAAACTTATTTAATGAATTGACACTTAATAATTTGCAAGCTATTGAGTTAACACTTAAGTAAATCCCATTCCTTTGATGGGCTTATTTTCATTAGAACTAGCAGTTGGTTTTATGTCATTATTATTCCAGGGAGGACTAATGCTTTGCAAATCATTTGATAGGTATTGTCAGTATGGATTCGCCATATGGTTCTGTAACACCTCCCTCTACACATTTGGGTAACTTTGCCACAAACCTTTCAAGTGGTCAAGTGTATGCACCAGGAACACCTCTTGGAGGCGCACCGGCAGCTGCTAATTTTAACAGACAGCATTTCTCCCCACTCAGTCTATTGCCTCCATGTTCCTCTGCATCAAATGGTGAGTTGGTATTAAAGTTAAAAAATACTGATTTTATGGCAATAAAGATACTCTGGGTATTCATTCCAACATTATATTAGATCTCCAGGATTGGCTGCTGTACAGAAAGATAGGAGGTGTTCCGTCTTGTTGACTCTGCTTTACTTTGATTGGAGTATTTCTTACTGAAGTAGTTACAGTGGTGCCCCCTTTATGTCCAAATATACGCTAGAATCTGATAGTACAACCTGGCTGATTCTGCATTATAAAAGATGTAATGGATTTATCTTCACTGAAAATACAGATTAGCTGACATAGAGTTTCACATTGTAACTGAATTAGAAAATATTGAGTTCTCATAACTATAACTGTAGTTTTACAGGGATTTACTCTGCCAAAAAGAGCTTTTGAATAGCTGCTTCCATTGGATATTTAGAAAGTCAGTTGTGAAAAGCTTAAATAATTGGCTCCATGTCCAAACTGATAGGTAGAATATAGCCATCTTGTAACTAAAGCTAAAGTTAAAGCTGGTGTTGAAAGTGTACATTGGGGTGGAATTCTTGTTTTCTTGAAATATTAGGATTGTTGAACTTTTCTTACTTGCTTAAATATTCATTTTCCTTTAGAGCCCCCTGCTCAGCCAGTATCTGCTGGAGTCAGAGCACCATCTCCAACCCCTTCAGCTGTTTCCCTGGGATCAGAAAAACCCAACAGTGTGTCTCAGGACAGAAAGGTCCCTGTCCCAATTGGAACCGAGCGTTCTGCACGTATCAGGCAAACTGGAACAACGACACCCTCTGTTATAGGGAGCAACTTAGCCACTCCAGTTGGTCACAGCGGTATATGGTCTTTTGAAGGGATAGGAGGAAATCAAGGTGGTATGTATTGCCTTGTGCACATTTATATGTCATGCTCTGATACTGCATTAGAGGGGAGTTAAGGCATAGGATTGGAACAACTTAAATGGCGAAAATTGTATTCCTTCCGTAGTACCATCATAGTTTGATGTGCATTAATTCATTTAAAGTTCATGAGTTAAAATAGCTTTAACAACTCGTATCACACTGTTGTGGGTTACAAAAAACTGAAGCAAACTGTATCTGGCTTTGTATCACTTGTTTAGATTCCAGATCATTCTGCCAAACATTAGGAGTATAAATGATCTATCTGGCAATAACTGTTCACTGCCACATCTAAATAATTTAGGTAAAAGTGAGCTACTAATGGATATATCCACTTCTTTCTTGCCTAGATAAAGTAGACTGGTGTCACAGTGGAATGGGAAACCATATGATTCACAGGCCAATGTCTGATCCAGGTGTATTTTCACAACATCAAGCAATGGAGAGAGACAGCACAGGAATTGTAACTCCTTCTGGTACATTCCATCAACACGTTCCTGCAGGATACATGGACTTCCCTAAAGTTGGGGTAATAATCTAGTTGCTTTGCTGGAAACTTAGAACAGTTTTTAAAAATATGTGTTATCTTGTGATCTCTCTCTGGCTGTTTGGTGTAGAAAATGTACAGTCAACAGAGTAGATAGGTATGTTTTGACTTATAAAAGTGGCACATTGAAATCTCTGTTGGTATGCTCAGGCTTTGGAAAAGAAGGGGCATTTGACCCCACTCGTTGACTAGATTTTATGTTTTTTTATTAAAAGTTTTCACAACACATTGAAACAAACAAATAAAAACCCAATAAAATGCAGTAACAAAATATATACACAAAAAAGGAAAACTAATCCTAGATACTACTTACAAAAGTTTACTAAAAGACCCTAAACATTAAAAAGAGAAAGCAGTTTCCATCTTTCCTAACACAGAATATAGATAGAGAAGAAACTTCTCTAGTTACAAATACTGTTCCAATGCTTCTACTGCTGTCTTTCTAAAGATACTAAGTGTTGAATCTTAAAGTTAACATATTAGACTCCTTTTCTTGCAAAAAGCATATTAAAAATTCCCAGTGTTTCACAAAAATCACCACTAATTTTTCTTTTAACAATACCATCAATTTGTCCTTTCAGGTAAGTCCAACAGTTTTACCAGCTAGTCTTGGAATCTCTGTGTTCTTCCATTTCTGTGCATGCAGTAGTTGTGCTGTGGTGGTTATATATTGTAATATCTTGCCATACTTCCAGTTTGATCTTCTACTAGTCCCAGCAAATGCAATTCAGGACTTAATTGAATATTAACTTTCAAAATTTTATACACTATAACATGTATTTGATTCCAGAACTTCCTGGCCTTTTCACATGTCCAATACATATGGTGAAAAGACCCCACTTATTCACATTTCCAGTATCTATTAGAAATCTCTTATCTGTTTGGCCAGTCTTTCTGGTGCCAGATACCAACAATGTATCACCTTATAAAAGCTCTGTCTAAGATCATAACATAATTAGCGTAAATTTAATTCCCTACAACCACATTTTCTCCCATTGTTCCAACTGTATATTATGCCCAAAATTTTGAGTCCACTGTCATACAATCCTTAACCACCTCTTCCTTCATCCCTGAATTTTAACAAAAATTGTACATCTTACCAATCAAGTGTTCATCATCTGAGCCCACCTGTTTCTTCAAGTCAATTTTTGTCAAAGCAGAGTCATACAGGTCTTTATCTATTTTATATTTCTCTACTGTCTGCCTGTAAGAAAACTATTAAAAACTATAACCTTCAGTTGTTAATTCTTCAGTCAAGTTGATTCTGTAATTTTGCTTGTTCTCCAGAAGATCTTGATAAGTCACCCATTTTTCCCTTGCTGTTGGTTTCTTTCTATAAAAAGCCTCTTGTGGTGATACCCACAAAGGAGTTTTAAGACATAAACTTAATTTATATCTATTCCGGATTCTTAATAAGGCTGTTTTCACATCATGGTTAGTAAAATTCACATTGACTTTAGGTTTATTATACCATACTGTTCATGCCACCCAGTTTACAATTCATGCCTTTCTAAATCCAAGCATCTCTTATTTGTTAACAAGATCTACTCTTTCAACCAAACCAAAAACATGCTGAAAAATACAGTTTCAGGTCTGGCAGTCCCAGTCCCCCTCTTTGTTTAACATCTTGTAAAATTTCATATTTTATTCTGTTTCTTCCTTTGCTGTATAAACTTTGACATACCACTATGTCACTTTTTAAACAAGACATCTTTGCACAAAGTCAGTATATTTTGAAACATATACAGAATTCCTGGCAAATCCTTGACTGGATTTCAGATGCTCATTAAAAAGAGTTATTTTACTCTGCCTTTGAACTGGAAGTTTTCCCTTTTTCTTACTGTGTTTTTGTTTTCCTGCATCGATATCGGACCCACATTTTGCCAAACTTAAAGAGCAGCTTGGCAGAACAGAAGTGTGATATGAACATTTTGATACTGTTCATTTAAAACAGGGGTGGACAAAGTGCACTCCATGGGCTATATGCCCAAGAATGGTTTTGCAGCCCCATCACCTCCAGAATCCCCAGACCAACCTTTTTTTGGCAATAAGAAGGTGAATTTCTGTTCCTGGAAGCATCCAGGTGCAATATTTCCCTTTTAAATAGGTTGGAAGTCTTTCTTGTACTGATTAACATCAAAAATGCCAAATTTTGGTAACTGTAAGATTTTTTGTTTTATTTTTCAGTAGTTCATATGAACTCTGCAGGGTCCCAAGACATAAAAGTATCCCCTGTATCTGTCACAGTTGTTTACCTTTCTCTAGGATAACTTAAAACATCTACCAGATATACTTTAATAACAACATTTTATAAAGAAATAGTAACAAAAATTATCTAGGATCCACATGAATTAAGCTGATTTTAGAATTCTTGAAGGAAAAATTGTATTTTCAAAACACACAGAGAAAATTGACTTCTATTACTATGATAGAAATATGTTTATAAAATACATTGAATAACTTGTTCTTTTCCCTGACAGGGCATGCCTTTCTCAATGTATGGGAATGCAATGATTCCTCCTGTTGCACCCATTGCAGATGGTGCTGGAGGGCCTGTATTTAATGGACCTCATGCTGCTGACCCATCTTGGAACTCGCTGATAAAGATGGTTTCAAATTCTACAGAGAATAATGGCCCTCAGACAGTAAGTCTTGCAGTCTTACTGTTTTAGACATATTGGATGTACTGTTACGACTGTCAATCTTGATCTTTACTATATTGCCCACTTCAGTATTGGGGATACTGTAGGGCAAGGATAGGTAAACTGGTGTTCTCCAGATGCTTTGTACTACAGTTCATATAATTGAAGCACTATTCCTAGGTTGTTACAAGTTTGGGTTTTTGTTTTGTTTTTACTGTGATGGGGGTGCATATATGCAAGGCATACAGTGGGCCATATGCCCACTGTATGCCTTGTAACCTCCACACACATAAAGCTCCACACACATAAATATGAAGTTACATGAATGTACGTTGCATCCGTTAACTATAATTGGACGTGACACTTGGCGTTTTTTGCTTTACACGGATGTTCCTAAATGGAACCCCCACATATATAGAGGACACACTATTTCAGAGTGGTATGGAAAAAGGTAAGAATCATTTGCACATCCAATGTTTTACAATAATAAATAATAATTACTTGAGGCATACTACTTATGTTTTACATATGGAACTAGGCAGCATAGAGATTTTTTGCAGTGAGGTTTTATATGCATTTGAAGCAACAGAGCTTAAAAACTTTTCTCTTCTCATTCAGGTATGGACTGGAACATGGACACCTCACATGAACAGTGTGCATATGAACCAGCTTGGCTGAATGGAGATCACATCTCATAGCCTGGAGATTTTCCTTTGACTTAGAGGAAAATACAAGTGAAAGAACCAGTTTTCCTCAGCTCTCAGATCATTCTTCGGTTGTTTTGGACTGAAGTGTGTAGGCTTTCGCAGAAGAACGTACTAACTGACCCTTTTCTGTGAACATTGTGACTGCCCATTCCCTACCATCATATGGTTCAACTTAGCCTCTCTTAGTTTCATTTCTTTCCCTTTTGATTATTCTTAATTTTGGACAAAACTTCTCTGTTGAAGCTGTTCTTTGGCTGGTTGGTTTTTAGTACTGTAAGCTGCTTCTGGGCATACACAGAAATTTAGCAAAATTATGTAAACTTGATCCTGAAGTTTTAGAATGGCAGATAAATGTACAATTGTTTACATAACAGAAATGGCTAAGCAGAAAGTAAATCTTTTCAGTATGTCAGTATAGAGGCTCTACTTTATGTAGACTTTAATGTGACAGATGTACCTTCATATACAGCAGTCTGGATGTTTCCTTCATACATTAAACTATTAATAAGCATAACTTTTTTCTACTTGTGTAATTTTACATACAACATAAAATGGGCATTATTTGTGGATTTTCCCCACAGCTTTATACTATAAAAGTCAACATCTATTCATTATTATTTGATTTTATTTTGTAACACAGAAATGAAGCTAAAGAAGTAGATATGCTGTTCCTTTACAAATTTTATAGACAATTCAAAAGACAAACACAAACCTCCAATTTCTGCAACCTTCATGCACTGTCAAAATCTAATTCCCCAACCCACTCCTGCCTTGCTATCAATACTTTTCATTGTTCTTTAAGGGATTTTGCAGTCCTGGAGTGCTCTTGTTAAATGAGCTTCTACAAAGGTGGGTTAATAAAGCTCTGTGAATGAGTTTAAGCATAGCCTTCTGTGGCTTTCAGTCCTGTCTCCCATAATTGTTGCCATACCTTGTTTTGTAGCAATGACAATGAACTGAGCATGTCCAGCAGCAGCATCTGCTAAGAACTTTGCTAACAGAAGTATCCCAGAACCAAGCATTATTCAGAAGATACTGGGGTATCAAGCCAGGAAGTAATTTGTTCCAAAAAGAAACTGCATAGTTGTTTTGATTTATGGAATTCCAGTTCAAGATGAATAATCACATACTTGATCATTTTAATCACCTCTAAATTCAGCTGGAACAAAAACATAAGCAATTCTAACTAGGAAAGAAGCTGTCTAGCTTTAGAGCAGATTTTAGAAGCACCCATGCCAGCCGATGACACCTCATTATCTTTCCGCAAGGCCCTACTTATAACTGATATGTCTGTGAATGTGTGTTATGTATTTTTAAATTTTATAAACTGATCTATTATTCATGTTTAGTATTGCATGTTAGGATACAAACAGTCCATTGTCTCTTTCCTTTGCTAGTTGGAAGAAAGTGAACAGAAAATTTGTTTAATGTTACAGTATCACTTGAATTAGCCCTTTTCCACAGGGAATTACATTGCAATTGTGTATACATCAAATTCAAAAGTAAGTCCAGTTGAGTTTTGGACTTACAGGTAATTGGTTATAGGATTGAGCCTCAGTAGCTCAACATGAGACTTAGTGGAATGAAAAATCTCAAACCAGCTCTTTTTCTCAGCTGCAACACTGGAGCTCTAAATTATTGTAAAGCCAGTAAGAAAAATGATTTTCCCAAAGAACTCTGCAGCCTTGTAAGAGCAACTCTAGAGATGTTCAAAGGCTTGTGAATAATACCAGTTTGTCTGTGTACATGCCAACCTCTACTGGTGCTCTTTAAAATAGCATTTCAATTGTCACTATTCCTACAGAAATGTTTGAAATTGGTTGAAGTAAAAGGAATGCTTAACCAAGAGTTGGTAGAAAGGAGAAAAACAAACCCAGTTTTCAGCACTTTAATGAGTGGAGAATAATGCTGTTCAAATATTTTGTATAACATTTACCACTCCCCTTAGTTTATGCCCCTCCACAACTAATGAGGATTATTTTTGCTTCTTTAAAATAATCCTTTAGTGGAGTAGATGCTGCTTAGTATTTATTACAACAGATAGGTTCAGCTGAGCTAAGTTTCTTAGGATGTGGTTTCTTATTAAAGCTTCTGTGTATTTTGGTGACTTGAAAGCAAAACTGTTGATAGGAGAACAGGTTGGAATGCCCCATGTCTTGTTTATGGAATAAGGCTTATTAAACAAAATATTGGGGTGGAGGGTGATAAAAGGGTCTGTATTAGGAAAAATTTTGGAACACTTTTTTATATTTCAAATGTAATGCATACATGACCAATAAAGACAAGGAACATGTTCTTTTTGAGACCTTCTAGGTCTTCTCTATTTTTTATAATGTTATTTTCCACCTACTTGGTATGCGTATAATCAAATCCTTTTTTCCCCTCATTTTATTTAGAAAAGGAGATGACTCATGGAAGATGAGGTTTGGCTGAGCTCACTTTTAAATTGAAGTGTTGGTACTCATTGTACCAACCATCTATTAGCACTTCCTAACAAGCCTACTCCATTTTTGACCATTTCACACCACAGCTGAATGGTAATATTTTGGTTTATTTGATATCCTGCCCTAGTACACTAAATCACTATTGTACAGAAATACATTTCAAGCCACTGGCTTAATTTAAACAAGAAACAACACCTAAGGATTTTGCCATGACTACATAAATTTCTTTTCTTTTTTTCAACACCATATCACAAATTGCTAGCAAAACTCCCCTTCATTTCCAAAGAACCTTGAATGAGGTCAGCTGTCGGAGGGGGCTGTTTGTAGTAAACACATATCCAGTCCACTCTTGGACACTAGGACCTGGATGTACAATTCTTTGGAACCACTGTGATGACTTTGTTATTTACTTTACCTGCAAGATGCATAGAAGCTTTGTAGAAAAAAAGGGCTAAGCAATGGTATCAACAGTAATAAGTTTTCACTTGTATATGGCTCTTCTTGATCCACTAGTAATCACTGCATGAAGCAATTTGTAGCAGGAAGGTAGCATATGAAATAATAATAGTAGTAAGTGTTATTTACATAGCTCAATTTAAGGGTTCAGATCACCATTATTGGAACAAAAGTTGTAGAAAGTAAGCTACTGTGATTTCCCCTCTGAAAGATGGCAAACTGAGGCTGAGAAAATAGGTCACCTGGTTATTTTGTGACTGCGATGAGAGGCTTAGGTCACCACACTGCCACCTTTGGCACCTGTTTTGATAGGAAAAGCAATCGCTGAGTTTTTTCATTGTATTTTTAATGTCTCCTCTTTTTCACACCCTATTTGATCTCTTAATTCACCAAGAAGCAGGGTTATATTTGCTTGTTTTTAGAAGAAAGATTTAATTGGATTAGGATGCATACCCCTTTTCATTTTTTCTTGAGAATGGTCACTTGTTCCAGGACTCATCTGCTCTACTAGTTCGCATAGTAGACCAGACAAAGTAGAAAAGATGTCATGGTGCTGATGAGAACCAGGTTGGGACAGAGACTGTTTTGTCTAGAACTCCTAAAATGAAAGTTGAGCCCAATCTAGCTTCAAAACCATATCTAGTTCTCTTTCTTCTACAGTAGATCAAGACAGAACAGAAGTATTAAGATACAGGATGAGGGAGTAGCATTTTGGAATAATGCAGTATAGCCTTAACCAAGGCACTGTGGTCCCTTTAATCCCAGGCCAATGTTACCCTGATTTCTAGGGTCCCTTGGGGGACACCTCAATGCGCTCCATGTGATAGGGAATGGAAACTAGCCAGAGCACGAGCTATAGCAATGCAAGAGGCAGGGTAACCTAGCGGAGTCTTTTTACCCAGTTTTTACGAGGTCAGGCCAAGCCAAAAACCAAACAAAAATGTCCAATAAATGATTTTTTTTTTTTTAAGGAAAGTCTCACGCAGCAACGCAATCACTCACACACTCACTCAAGACCTATTAAGAAGCAAAAGAGAGGAAACTGCATAGGGGAATATTGAAGGGGTGTAGCTGGGGTGATACTACACCTTTGTCCTGAAATCCTTGGTCTGGGAAAAACAGCAGAGGAGTGGGGCTCAGCATGGAGAGGGCTGAGGGGATCACTCAACAGATGAGCAATGGTCTGCTGGGATGACCGGGGGTGATCCAAAGAACTGCTCAAAAACTGGGACTATTTGTAGGGGAACAAGTACCTGGTGGGCTAATTCTTTCCCAGGGAGAACAATGGGTGTTGCAGTGGGCACGAAGCTCCACGCTGGTAATTTCCTTTGGGTGATGGCATTACAAGGTGTTGCCAAAGTCTCAGGATCTTCAGCTGCGTTTTGTGGTGTGACTGTTCCTCACCTGATGGGATATTTGCTCAACTCGGGGCAGACACACTAAGCCCCTCAAGTTGGCTTCCTAGGGCTGAGGACCCTTTGTTTATTGTGGGTTTACACATCTTGAGGTCTCCTGGGGCTACGTGACTGGGGAGTTTACTGGCCTGACCCGGTTTTCGATCTTTGACCATTGCTGCCTACATGCCCATCTGAGTGACCTCTCAGGCACATTGAATCATATTTTAATATCAAAATTGTAGACCCCCGGATAGGGTTTTTCCAGTGGAGAAACACCAAACTCTACACTCTTTGCTCTCTCCTCCCTACCAGTCCTTACATGAAATGTGGCTGGCTCCTCTTTATCCTTTCTTGTATAATTGTCCTCACATTTATGCTTTAAGAGCTCCAGTGCCTCTTTGCAAAGCAGTGGGCCACACTTGGGTTAAACAGTGAGTAGCACTGAATATGGTAACATTTTTTAGAGATGGGAGAAGCCTGGGGGACAAATAACCACTAGAGAGGGATGGGTTGATAGTGCTGACACCAGAATTCAGGTGCTTGGGGTGTCTCATATTGATCAACTCCATACACATTATCTGATTGTGTAGCTAGACTGTGTTGGGCTCCTGATAACCAGCTGACCAGGCTGCTAGCCTATGTCTTGAGCCATGCCAGGGCCCAAGTTGGCCAGCTAGGTGGAAATGTAGGATCAAACTTGAGCGACCTTATGTTTACTTCTGGTGTGATAGTACAGGAATCCTTATTGGATTTCCACTTAGAATTTCCTATTCTTGTGATTTTGGAACAGAACAAGGCGTCATCAATGCTATTGCTCAAAAATCCTCAGAGCTCTCAGAGCAGGAGTGGGCAACTGTGGTGAGAACCAATTTTCATACCCATGATAGATTGGAGTCGTACATTTTCACCATGGGATGATTTTTAGGTTTTGTTCTGTTTGACTGATTTTAGGCGCAAATCTGGCTTTTATGAATATATGGGAAGATGTCTACCTCTGCTTCAGGTGGCACTTGGAGTTAATTTTTGCCTAAACATTTTGGGAAGACCAGGGTGCCCTGAGGGGCTTTCCGGGGGGGGGCTTCAGAAAGAGTTAGGCCACATTTCCCTCATCTATCTATGCTTTAGGACAGTGCTTCTCAGTCTTTACTCTTCTAGCTGTTTTGAACTTCAGTTCCGTGAAGGGTCCAGTCAGTATAGCCAATGGTAAGGGATTCTGGGATTGGAAGCTGAAAACATCTGGAGGACCACAGATTGAGAACCACTACTTCCCCCTCCTCCTGCTTTCATCAAGATGCACAGCCTTTTTTAGGACCAGTATGAAGCCCTCTCATGTAGGCTCCCTTGGGCTTTTACCACTTCTGCCAACACACAATCCAGTTTCCAGCAGCATGTCAGCAGGCTGGAGTTCACAGGCTTGCATTGTCACCTCCAATGTACATTTTGCCACAGCATGTTCCCACACTTTGGTACCTGACAGATAAGCCATTCAGCCCCCTTGGGGGGGACAATACTCCACAGGCCTGGAGCAACAGCAAAGAACCCAGTTTCTAGCTCTGATGCACATTGTAGAAGAAGGAGAAATTTAAAAGAGATGAAAGAATAATTAGTAGCGATGGCAGCAAATGCTAATCTAGGCTGCAGAGTCTCTTAAAGCTGTATTTTAGAAACTTGGTAAGATGCAAGAGGCAAAGTGAACTTGCAGACCCCCTTGGGGCTGTAGAACATTCCATTCCATGTTCCACTACCAAAAATGCCCCATGACAGCCAGGTTGCAATCCACCAAACTGGGGCAGAGCCTCATACAATTGTACTGGGAGCAGGTGGTGGAGTCAGCTACTATCAAACCAATGTTCTCCACTTAACATTCTCCCCTCTAACTTGACTCTTGACACACACTAATCTGGTTTCTGCTACTGGCACAACACTAAAATTGCCCTAAACCTAGCCAAAACCAAACTTTTATTTGGTTCTCCTTCTTGACCTCTCCATCACCTAAATTCTCTTTATGCCCCAGCCACATATGATTGATTCTCCTGACACCTATTACAGTGTTTTGGTTTTCCTTCTCTTTGCTTGGGTCCCTCAGAAGAGAATTCTGCTCTTCTCCCTCTGCATACTGGCCATCAAATCCAATAGATTTCAGTACCACCTGTATAATAACCTCTCTCTCTCTCTCTCTCTCTCTCTCTCTTGCTTGGACATGGCTACCACACTACAATTCTACTCTTTAGCTGCCTCTGATGATAGATACCTTGTCATCATCTTCAACTCATTATGCTAAAGACTACAATTTCCTTCCAAGTTGTCCTCTTTCTGTGTTCTTTCCTCATTCACTAACAAACTTACTATTGAATAGGCTTTCTCTCCCTCATTTCCAGTACTGAGTCTATAGCCAAGTCACTTGTTTGGCTTGCAGGAGCGTAATCTGGCCAATTGATGTCCTTCTCCCAATGCCTGGAAGCTCCAGATGAATCCTACTCACATCTGAGAGCTGCTGCTGAATAGACAGCAAGCTGTTCTCTCTGCTCAGTTATTGAAGATAACTGTAGGTATCTCATTGAGACACTGCCCACTGTCCCAAATGAGATAATAAACACAACCAACACTTACAGGGGCTAGGAGAGTTAGTCCTTTCATAGCAGCATCACTAAATGTATTTCACTTAACCCCAACTTCTCTGTGAAGGAGCTACATACAGCCAGTGCTTCCAAGAGTTCCTAAAAGCACCAGCTGAAAGTACTTTGTCTCTCCCCCTAGACGGGCAAGGATTAAAATAAGCCAAATTCCTATTGTCAGTCCCAACAGAACTAAAGAATCAATGGAATTTTTTCTATTGTTGACTTACCATTCAGCTATTAATTCAGTCAGCCAGCTCTAGTTGGACCTAAACAATAGGACTGAAGTCTCAGTGGGTAGTGAGTAGCTACAAATCCTGATATCCTGTCTGGAAGGGAATGGGGTGATGGTGGTGGTGGAGATTGCTGTCCAACAGTTCACTGCCTCTGGTTTATAGCCTTGCAAAAATACGGATCTCCTTCTCTGTTGTTTTAGCCAAAGCTCTTGCAGGTCTATGCCATGATTCTGTCCTCTAGATTACTGAAACCCTCTCTTTGGTCTGTTGACTTGCTTTGGTCCACATATTTTTACACCACTTTGCTACTGAAAATATTTACTTCTCTCATCTGTCTGATCACATGATACTCTTCCTGGTTCCTGTCTGCTGCAAAATCCAGCACGAGCTCATGTCTTTACCTGCAAAATCCACCATAGTCTTGTCTCCCCATACTTCTCAGCCTTTCTGTCCTAATCCATCCTTGTGATGCTTGCTTTCCAGTTCAACACATGCACACTTTGTTAGTTTCCTGTATCCTCAGAAGCATATACTGATATGCTAGGAACTGCCTCCCAGAACACAAGGATCTTTGATTCTTCAAGATCATATCTGTTCTCAAAAGCCATCTTTTCCATGAAGACTTTGCCAAACCTGCTAATTTCTTACCTTGTTTAACTAAAGCTAAACCAGGGCAACTGACGTAATCACACTCCTTCCTATGATCTCTATCTCCCCTCCTCCTTTCCTGTTTACCATGTAACTTTTGCATTCTGCACCCTGTAAAGCACCATTAACATGCTGTCATTATATAAAGTATTTGACTTCTAAATAATAAAATCATTGGAAAGTGCATGCCAGAGAGAAGCCAGCTTGTATTTCAACTGGGAAGAATGAGTAACTATGTGTAAGCCTGCCACTTCAATTGCATAAATCATGTTCAAGCTAAACGGACAAAACTTGAATTTAGGAGACAGAATTTATATCGGGTAACTGCTTGTGTTCCTATATGGTTCACTGATTTCAACAGGAGCCCAACAGGAGTCTATCTAGTAACTGGATTGTATCCACCACATTTAGTTGTCTAAAACTTTATATACCATCCTCCTATATTCAAAAACAACATCAAGAGAGCTAGCAATCCATGGATATTTAGAAATCATAATCTTGTATCTGCTTTCTAATACACACTTCTGAAGTAAAATAAAACTGGTCAAAATAAGGTTATTTTTGTAAACAGAGAGAAACTCCAAGTATATGGATCTATAAAATAATATAGCTTTTCAAAATCCCAAAAATAGCTTTAAAAAGGAACCTGTGTGTTATGGGGTGGAAAAAAAAACCTTCCCATACAGAAGGGATGGATGCTTTAGAGTGGCTATTCCACATTTCTTTGGGATAACTCACATTTTGCAATCATTAGTTACATAGTTAACTTTTTGCAAAAAAAAAAAAAGGAAACAATGTGATAACATTAGGTTTTGGGAATTAGTAGAGTTGTCTTATCAAGAAATGTAAAGGAGCAATAGGATTATAATACTATGCTTATAACCACCAAGAAGAAAGTCAGATGTCATCTTTCTATCTTTACATATTATTTTTTGTATTTGATGTTTTTTCTATTTTTTCTTTCTTTCTCTGCTTTCCTCTTTCCTACCCTGATTTTTCTTTAAAATGGCTGTTTTTTTAGCATATTTGGAAAATTTCTTTTTCTTTTAAAAAGGCACACTGTCAGGAGGATCCATAATTAGTTGGAAAGCCATGCTCAGAAAGTCACTATCAATGTGTTGCCCTGTTTACTGGGGGTCCCCGGAGGGACACCTAAATAACCAAACAACAACACACTTTGGGGGAAATTAGTCAAGAGCACGGGTTGGCACTATGAAAGGCAGGGTAATGCAGCAGGATCTTGTAACCCAATGTTTACGGGGTCAGGCCAAGTCAAGAAGCAAATCATGTTGGAAATTAATGAATGATCTTTATTAAATACAGGCACACAATGTAAGCAACACACGCATACAGATAACTAAAGGAAATAAAGGTTTGAGTTGGATAGCGGGATTTTTGAGAGGGATAGCTGATTCGGGTGATACGGAACCTGTTCCTGGACTCTGGAAAGAAGATAGAGAGCGATGCTGGGGTGCGATGTAGCTGAGGGGAAGCTCACCGGGCAAAGCGGCAGCAAGACAGTCTGGAACTCGGGAGCGATCCCAGGTTGAGCAGTCTCAGCTACTGGAACTGAGGGGAAGGCTTGCCAAGCAAAGCAGCGGCAAGGCTGGATGGAACTCAGGAGCGATCCAAGGAAGGTCTCGGAATCAGGGGTTTTTATAGGGAGAAATGTGACTGCAGGCTATGCCATACCTGGGGAAAACAATGCGATTTAGGAGTGGGACAAAGCATTGGAAAGGTCAGAATTTGGCATGATTGAGTTAAGTCCGAATTGACAAAGAGTTAGCCAGTATGCAAATACTCAGTACTTGGCAGTTGAGTATTCAGCTTGCCAGGTTGCCTGCTCGGGGCAGGGAGTCCTTTGTAAACAGTGTGCATACATAATAAAGGTGTTTGCAGAGAGGTCTCCTAAAGCAAGGATCTGGCTATTTCTGGCCTGCCTGGGTAGAGAATGGAATGTCCAGCAATTAGTGGCCGCGCCTAGTCTGTGATTGTTCGGGGGCCTCACAAACACGTGGAGAGGGGTGGTAGAAGAGAGCCAAATTATTGATATCAAAGTGATATCTGGGGGTATTTCCAAGTAGGCCAGTATCTGTAGTAACAAATGGCTTCACATCACATTAGGAGGAGGCTTCAAGAGAAGTGTGCCTCAGCTTTCTCTTCCTAAAATCATTGCACAATGACTTTGATGGGGTGGAGGGAATCCTTATCAGACCTGGAACAAGAGTATCACTTCGTATTTTGGAAAATGGCCAAAAATAATCCCTAGAAGTCTTGGGCTTTTTGTGTTCTGGGCCCTTGGTGGTTAGGAGTCCAATTACACATGTGATTTACAAAAGACATAGTGGCTATCAGTAACTGGTGTTGCAGGCTTCTCCTGCAAATGGATGGAATGATGGAAACTGCAAACAAGCAATAGCTGAGGGCAAAAACTACCTGATGCTACCCGAAAAGCTTGGAAGTAACCACGATTCTGTCACTGTTTCTTCACACTGGGAATTATAGCTGCCCACTGTGGATCCATTCACATACCCATTTCTCCCTGTCACTCCTTCCTGATGCATCTCCAAGGAAAAACATTATCATCTTTCTCAGCTATGCAGCCCCTTCTCCAATTGCCAACACGAAGAAAAAAAAAGGATAAATACCGAAGAAATTAAAGATTTTACTCACAAAGTGAGACCAAAGAATTTTTTTATATAGGTTTTCCAGAGGTATTATAACTCCCAAAGGGGTACTGGGGGAGATATTCCAATTTTAAAAATAGCTCAGTTAATCACACATACATCTTACCACAATTTTTTAAAAAGAAAAATCAATACTATACTTCTAACCTTTGTTTTATAATGTTATAACAAGAGCTACTTTGTGTCTCTTCTACCACCACTCCTCCCAGGGCCAATCTGGTCAATTTCTGCCAGTGGCTGCTTTGGGTTTGCAGTCCAAAATCCCCTAAACCAAAACAGACAAGACCAACACAAGTCATTCTTATGTCACTTTTTATTTACTGTTTATACCTCGCTCTTCAGTCAATGAGGTTCCCAGAGTGGCTTGTTGTTGTTATGTGTCTTCAAGTCATTTTCAACTTATGGTGACCTTAAGGCAAACTTATCACAGGGTTTTCTTGTCAAGACTTGTTCAGAAGGGGTGTGCCATAGCTTTCCTCTGAGGCTGAGAAAGTGTGACTTGCACAAGGCAATCCAATGGGTTTCCATGGCTGAGTAGGGATTCAAATTCTTAGTCTTCCAGAGTCTTAGTCCAACACACAAACCACTACATGACACTGACTTTCCAGAGTGGCTTATGAATTGTTAATTTGACATTTTGTGCTCTCAGGTTTATAATATGATGTGACCTACAAGGAAAAAGAGATTGCAGTGGAGGAGAGGACTGAGTCCACCAGATGCTGGCTGTTTTTCTCTCTTCTTTAGAGGACACAGCAGTGTCAGCTGGTAAGAAGGAAGGACCTCTCACCATCCCCTGGAACCAAGGCATGATAGAGCTGTGCCTGGCTAAAGTTGTTGTCCTCAGAGTAGCAGAACAAAATGTTTCTCCCCTACCGCTGGAATGCACAGTATCCAAGGCTGGTGAAATTATTGTGTGTACAGTTCCATCCAGTTCTGGGCAGTACAGTTCAAGAAGGATGTTGACAAGCTGGAACATATTCAGAGAAGGGGTAACCATGGAGACTTGTCTGCCGACAAAGTAATAAGCTATAGCTTTTTGGATATTTTTTATTCTTTCCCTACAGGAGTCTGTACCTTGGCATCATCTGCATTATTTCCCCCTCATATGTCAGGTTCAGCATCCTGCACTTGTCCATCAGTGTTTTCACCATTCTTTCTCAGACACTACAATTTGAAATATATTCTACTGTATTTGCAACACACTTCTGTTTGAAGCATGCCTTCTGTGTTTTTCATCCTTCCATTTTTAACACCCATCTTTGGTTTTTAATATACACTTTAGGTTGAATCCACCACTATGGCACCAAGTGTTGAGACCTTCTTGTCCCACCACAGAAGTCCAGAACATCACAGAGACGAAGATGGAAACGAAGCCCTATGAGCAGCAACTTAGGGAACAAGATATGTTTTGCTTTGAGATGAGAAGACTGAGAAATGACCTGATACCTACGTTTAAATATCTGAAGCAACAGCATGCGGAAAATGGAGCAAGCTTGTTTTTCGCCCCTTAAAAAAAAAAAAAAAGACCACAAACAAATGGATTCCAGTTACAAGAAAAGAGATTTCACCCAACATTAAGAAGAGTTTTCTGACAGTAAGAACTGTTTGACAGTAGAACAGATTGCCTCAGAGGGTGGTGGAAGTTTCCTTTAGTGGAAGCCTTTAAAGAGATGTTTTATTTATTCATTTGTTATATTTGTATGCTGTCTTTCTCCTAGAACAGAACCCAAGGGGGCTTCCAACAATAAATTAAAAACATTTAAAACTGTTAAAAACATTAAAAACTTATAGGATTATTTTTTTAAAAAAATCAATTTTAAAACAGGTAAATAAATAAAATGAACAGTTTTATAAATAAATAAATAAATAAATAGGAGTGGGAATTTCAGCAACCAGGTAATAACGAACACCTGATGAAATTCCTGCTTCTATGAAACAAAAAGTATAGGCATTATCTCCACTCTGGCAATCCTACTGCCCATCTCTCAGACTATTTCCTCACCGACACTCTTATAGCACAATGATTCCACTTTCAACCTCCTATGGAATCCTGGGATTTGCAGTTTCGGGAGGGGCGAGGTGGCTCCCCCAGAACTGCAAACCCCAGGATTCCATAGGAGGTTGAAAGTGGAATCATCGCGCTATAAGAGTGTCATGCAGAAATGTTCTCAGACGTACTTCAGGCCATTTCCACACTAGCCAGTTACAGTGCTATTATTCTGCTTTCAACATCCTATGGACTCCAGGGTTTGCAGTTTAGGGAGGGGCCTTGAGGCTGCCCTTGAGGCCCCTCCCTGAACTGCAAACCCCAGGAGTCCATAGGATGTTGAAAGTGGAATAACAGCACCATGGGCATTTCTGCACTACACTGTTATAGTGCTATTATTCCACTGTCAACATCCCATTGAATCCTGGGGTTTGCAGTCTAGGGAGAGGCATTTAGAATCCTCAGCCAGAGAGCTCTTTGGCCTCAGTAAACTACAAACCCCAGAATTCCACAGGAGGTTGAATGTGGAATAATAGCACTATAACAGTGTAGGGCAGAAAGGCCCTATAACAGGCTAGTGCGGAAATGGCCTCAGTTGTCTATTTCTGCATGGCAGAGGGTTGGATTGGCGTCCTTTGCAATGATTCTAGTATCTGACGCCAAAAAAAACCACAGAAACCCCTCAGGTTCTCCCTGCCAGTAAAAATACAACAATATTCATTAAAAATCTAAAACGTCTCTGCTCTTTTACGATGCTACAAATGCGCGGGCCTCTCTGTTTTTGCTGCCTGGGACCCCAAACCCACGCTTTCAGTTTCCCACAGAAGCCGCGCCTCCCACTTTCGTTCTCAGCCAAGGACGAACTGAAGGGGAGAACGCCGGGGCTGTCGTTCGTCGGGGGCGCATGCGCCTCGCGAGGAGCAAGATGGCGTCTCGCGCTGCCTCGGGGTTGTTGGCGGTTTCGTGGGCCGCGCGCGGACTGCGCGCCCCCTCGCCCCGGGGTTTCCTGTTGCGCGGCGGGGAGCGCGCGCCCTTAGCACGCCCGCGCCCGGGGGCGGCGGGGAAGGCCTGGGAGACCCCTCCTGGGGCTGGGCCTGGTACGAGGCTTTGGCTACCTCGGCGCCCGTCGCCTGTGTGGAGTCCGGTTTGGTAGCTCTGCAGGCCTCGTCGGGACTCCCCTGGTGGGCCACTGTGGTGGCCGCCAGCGCTGTCCTCCGCACCGGCCTCACGCTTCCTCTCGCCGCCCTGCAGAGCCGCGTCCTCGCCAAGGTGGGTCTCGGGAGGCGGGGCCAGAGTGTCTCTGAGCAGGTGCAGAGTGCCTCCGCCTCACGGCTGGTAAAACGTGCGCCCTCGTTAAGACTTGGAGTAAGGGGTGGAAAGAGGTTTGTGATGGCGTGCCGAGTATCCATAGTTAGAGGTCGATTTTTATCATGGGTGGGGAAAAAATAAAACAGTTTGGATACGGCTGTGTGAATTCTGTGGCATCTTTGGGGTGTCGTGTTGTGTTGGACTTTTTCGGGCTATGAGGGTGTTCTGGTAGTATTTGCTCGTGACGTTTCGCCTGCCTCTGTGGCTGCCATCTTCAGAGGGTCTGGAGACAAGGAAGATGAAGATCTGAAGACGCCAGGGAAGCTTAGGGAGGCGCATTCCATCCTCCCTAACACTGTCTCACAGAATACCATTGTATTCCTTTCAGACACAGAGAGATTTCAATTGCAGAGGAAATTAACTAATTTTCCTCACTTCCTGAGGTCATCTAGGCTGACCCACTTTACTAATACTACTAGAACGCGACCTCATTTTTGTTCTTTTTCTTTCATAATTAATAAAAATTAAAAAAATAAAGAGAAAGAAAAAATCAGGGGGGAACAAAGAACACGGCCTCGTAGCCCCGAAAAACCCACAACAGCCCATGGATTCTGGCTGTGAAAGCCTTTGACTTTACATCTGTGGCATCTGTTTTCTGATTACATGAAATTGCTAAGCTTGGCTTTACCCAAGCAGTGGGTACTGCTCCTTGGTTTTACAAGATATTTCAAATTTAGAGATTAAAAGTTTTTTTTCCCTGAGACGTCGAGCTTTTATTGCCTTGGAAGTCGAGGAATGATGCTTTGAAAAACCTTTCTTTGATAAAATGTATATGTAAAATCTGGTGCCTTGCAAGTAATTGGGCTCTTCTCAGAATTTAATACAGACTTTCTGGAAGATTGCCTAGTCGGCTTTGAGCTTCCATAGGCTGGAGGCCACTTTCTCAAATAGGTAAAGTATCTGCAAGATGGTAGACCTACATGGATGCAGTTTGAACAATAGGAAGTATTTAGCCCACTTCAGTTCATTAGGGCTCTCCCTTTTTCAACAGAACTGCCATATATTAGCTTGAATTGTTTCTTTCCTGACGCTCCTTTGCTGTTCTGTGTAAAACTTTCTCCTGCTATAATCATCATGCTTGTATGTATGCATTTTGTCTTCTGGACCATTTCCTGCATCTCCTCAGACATTATCTCCACTTGCTGCCTGTTCCTTTATATAGTAATTTATATATGTAAAAACCATGCATGGCTACCTCAGAACTTTACTGCAGGGGCCTACTATGATAATGATGCTGATAAGTACAGGTCCACTTTCTTGCTGGTACTTAATACTGTGTGTTAAGGTTTGTCTCTTTATAGGATAGTATGTGAATAAAGAAGTACTTACTTGGTTTTGTGATTAAGATTTCTGTGTCTTTTCAGCTAGTTGGAAAACTTGCAGCCTGAAATTCAAAGCCTAGCCAAGCATCTTCACTATGAAGTTTCAGTGTGTGCAAAACAACGGGGTTGGTCTGAAAAATTAGCCAGGTAAGAGCATTAAATCAGCAACCCAAGTAATCAAGCTTAAGAAGCTATGCATGTATGTGTATATATACAAATCTATATTAAACAGGTTGCCTTTCAACATTGCTAAAATCATATAAGCTTTTTCTTTCATCGTTTCATCATAAGTATTTTTGTCCCACGTTTCTGTGGAAAAGAGGTGACTTATAGATCAATTGAGAAACCAAGATAGTCCCTGCCTTTAGGTTGGCAGTGTAGAAGGCACAATACAGTTAATGCTTGGTAATGATCAGATGGGATAGAAAGCATCCATGTAGCCTGAGAGAATGACTGAGGGATGGTTGAGGAAGAGTGAAAGATAGCAAAGCCAGTGAAATAGCTGTTTTCTCTGTCTGCTCTGCAGCCTACTGGAATGGCTACACTGAAGTGAAACATGAGGAGAACCAAAGGCAGCTTTGGTCTTTCAGCAGAGCTAGTAGAATAATACTATTTATATTCAACACCATTATTCATTCTTACTACTAAGAAAGACCTCTGTTTGTCCTCACACTTCTCCTGTTAATTCCATTTTGCCTAACTGTATCTACTGTCTACTTGTTTGGTCTCCACTGTGTGGTCCTCTGCCTTTACTCATGCCTTCATTTCCCCCTTTATTCTGTTGTTACATTGTGCCTGCTTTGGATTCTAAGCCCAGAGGCAGAGATCTGCCATACCTGTTTTTTCAAGTGTCATGTACAGGATGCTGCATTGTAGTGGGAAAAGTGTGCTTTGTGGGCCACTTCTGGCATCCAAGCCTTTTGTGTGCTCCCTCTTATTTTTACAAAAAATTGGCACTGCAGTTTGCTACTGAAATTCAGTGGTAGATTTTTGAATGCACTATAATTCATGATGGGGTGGAGGGTAGAACTAAAGCATGTATGACCAGTGGTAAAGTCAATATCATAGTCAGTTTAGTTCCCTTTAGTTCAATACCAACACACCATTATCAGAAGCTGTGTCATATTGATTAAATAATTTGAGTATGGTTACATTTCATTTGTATAAATATGATAATTTAGTATTGGGGGATTGTTTGTTAATAATAACTACTTGGGAATGTTAATTCTGTAATGGATCTCTTCATTTATAAAAACATTTTTATTTCCTCTTTAAGACCCCACCCAAAATTTGCTTCTCTAGCAAGCCCTTTCTTTGCTATACTTGCATCTGGTTCATCTGTCCTTGGTATTTATTTTCAGATTTCTCCATTATTTCTCAAGCAGACAGAATTGCTTGCTACAGTGCTTAATATATGAACACTAAAGAAATATTAGTGTCTAACAGTAGATTTACTGTGATAGGCAATGATAAATATTTGGCTTGTTAACTATGGTTAAGGTATGGGAGGAAGGGAGATGAGGGAGAGAAAATGGAAAGTCGTAATATCTGAAGGCTAAGGATATTGTAATGGGGAAAAAAAGGTAATTTTTTTAAAAAAGAAAAGTTCACTTCAGCCGCTAGTCGTATTCTACACCTTGTGGTTGCGTGAGAGAATCTTATAACCCAATACTGTGCACTCAAAAACAAGGCCTATTTTCAGTGAAATTTATTCCCAAGGAAATGTACATAGGAGCCAAGACTAATAGAAGGTCAGGCTGCAGTTCTTATGAGGCACAGCAGGAAAACAACGCCGTTGAAAATCAGTGGGAAATACTTTTAAGTAAATACATTGAGGCTATGATCTTAAATAACTTTGTTCAGAAATCAGCTTTGCTGAACTTAACTAGGATTTTACCTCTCAGCTATTTTATTCATCTGTCTATAACCTTTCTTACAGTAATGAGATTCAAAGAGGCAACAACATGTTAAAAACAATACAGATTAAACCTGCAAAAGTTTCAAATAAAAGTATATGTATAAAATTATTTAAAAAACAATTAAACAATTGATGAAGTTTAAAACATTAACACTCATTAAAAGGCAAAATACAGTTCTTAAAAACATAGCAGCATAGCTTTAAAAGCCCATCCCAACCGTTTCCGAAAGCCTGAAGGCACAAAAATGTTTTAACTTGCTGATGGAAGGAGAACAAGAATTAAGGCCTTTCTGACCTCCCTGGCGGCGGTGGTGGTGGTGGTGTGTCTTCATGTTGTTTCCAACTTAATGCCAACCCTATGTGACCCTGTTATGGGGTTTTCTGAGGCTGAGAGTATGTGATGCACCCAGGCTCATCTAATGGGAGGGAGTTCCAAAGTCTGGGAGCAGCCACGAAGAAGAATCTTCTGTTTCCACCAGATGAGCCTGAAAAGATGGTGGAAGAGAGAGAAGGGCTTCTCCAGATAGAAGCATAGAGTTGGAAGAGACCCCAGGGGCCATCAAGTCCAACCCCCTGCTGTGCAGGAACACATGTCAAAGCATTCACAACAGATGGCCATCCAGCCTCTGCTTAAAAACCTCCAAAGAAGGAGACTCTACCACACTCCGAGGCAGCATATTCCACTGCCGGACAGCTCTGACCATTAGGAAGTTCTTCCTGAGGTTCAAGTAGAATCCCCTTTCTTGCAGCTTGAATGCATTGCTCCTTGTCCTAGTCTCTGGAGTGGCAGAGAACAAGCCCACTCCCTCCTCAACATGACATCCCTTCAAATATTTAAACATGGCTATCATATCCCCTCTTACCCTTCTCTTCTGCAGACTAAACATAGCCACCTCCCTAAGCCGTTCGTCATAGGGCATGGCTTCCAGAGGCTTCGACATTTAGGTCACCCTCCTCTGGAAACATGTCAGATGATCTTAGAGCTCTAATGGCCTCATAAAGGGAAACATGGTCTTTCAAATACCTTGTTCCAAAGCCATATAGGGCTTTATAGGGCATCACTAGCATTTTGAATTGTGCTGGGCAATGTACCAGCAGTCAGTGGAGCTGTTGCAACAATGGAGTTGAATTGGGCTTTTTACTGACAGCTTTCTAAATTGCTTTTCTCCTTCTGCCTCCATATCAGCTCAATAACAAATTATACTGTGAAAGGAAAGAAAGAACCAAGACTGTATAAAGGCTCAAGCTACTCTATCTGCTAGTACTGCTTCATTTTAATCCCTGCCAGTCTCTTTCCTATTCCATGATTCATGTAAACTGGTGTGCAGATCAAACTATCGCAGATGGATTTGCATGATTTTCTTCAGTGATGAGCAGAATTGTATTTTCTTCCTACATGGATTTGATTCCTAAGTATACACATACCTAGGTTAACAAAGCCTCTAACAGTGAAACTCTTTATTACAAAGGCTTCTTATGCCTGCCCAGTCCTGCCTATCTTCCTGGTGTTTTCTCTAGCTGAAATTATTTTTTAGCAACATCTGCATTGGGAGAATGGTGAAAAGAAGGCTAAAGAAACACAGACTTTCATTGTCAGGTTGCAGCAATGCATTTTCAGTAACAAAACAGCAAAAGCGTTTGCTGGGAAAGGAGGATTCTGCTCTAATCAATCCTGCTATAGCTGTGTGTCCCTGCCTGCAAAAGGCCAGGTAAACAACAGCTGCCTCCACAGTCACCTACTGAGCAAAACAAGAAAGCGGGTTAGCCTGCTTCACCAGCTGCGCCCGGCAGGGTTTTTTTTAAAATTAAAAAGCCATAGATCTATAAGTTTAGTCACCAAAATAGAAGTCATAAGAAGAGTAGAGGCTGGTGAAAGAAAAAGTCATCCCTGGGTGCATTTTGGAAAACCTCTTCCAGTGGTTTTTAGAAGGCTCATAATATTTTTGTCTACTTACACAGGCCTTACCTGACCTAGTTGTTTCATTTCAGATGTACGTATTGTAAGTTTTGGATAAAGAGATTGCTGAAATATGTTGAAGTACTCCTTCTTTTTTTCTATAGTAAGAATCTGTCCCTCTTCTTTCCATTTTACTTCTCTGGTACTAAATTTTATTTTGAAGAAATAATATCCAGGAACTTCTCTGCTTGGCTAATTGAGATATACCAATACATAGAATGTAATGAAGAATGTCAGTATTAAACTGTCAAATAAAACCAGTGGATTCATATGTCAGAAACAATTTTACTGTGTGGTGATTTGGAGATTAAATATAGGGTTATTGTATAAAAGAACAATAGTTGAAACATGAATTCCACAGGCATTGCTGCCCAAGAAATGAAAAACAGTTTTGGAAACTAAATGAAATTTACACTCCAGTCTTAAGCATGACTTATACTTATACTTAAAGCCCACAGTAATCCTGTAAACTTTTGGGAAACTTAACTTCTGAGCAGATACATATAGGCTTTCACTATTAGTGTTTGGAATTGTCTTTTGCTTGTATTTTCAACCAGGTTACATTTCAAGAAAAACCTGAAAAGGATTGTTTCAGACTTGTATGTTCGAGATAACTGCCATCCTGTCAAGGCCAGCCTCCTCATATGGATACAGATTCCACTCTGGGTCTTTGTTTCCATAGCTTTGCGGAACTTCAGTGTTGGTAGGGCAGCTTCTGAAGGTAATCATTTTAAATTAATGTTATTCTAAGCACAGAACAGTTGTGTTACAAAAGACCAGTGTTAAAGCCAGGATTTGGCATGATGATCATAAATAGGAAGAGTATTAAAGGCTAAAAGGTTATTATTGCTCCCTGTAGTAGAATGAGAGCAGGCTGATTATGAAAGTTTTTTTCACAGCCATTCTTTCCTCTAGTGTCATTTGTTTGGACTGGAGAAGTTATCTGAAATTTGTTGGTAAATTAATGCCTTTTCTTTGGCTCCTGTGGTTGAAATTGTGCCATAAATGTGCATAATTGGGGATTACATGTGTGCATGCCTCCTTCTGCTCATCCATGCCACAGGCAGCCTCAGAATGTTGGTGCCCCGGCAGCAAATGGCTATGTCAGTGTGTTCCAGTGCTTGGTAGCTGCATTCCAAAGGCAGGAGAGACACAGAACTGTATTAGTGGAACATTAATGCTCTGCTTGCATGAAGTAGGACTTCGGTATAGGATTTCAGTATAGTTGCATGAGAGTAAATTGAAATAATATTAATTGTACCAAGCCCTCCCCCCAAAAGTTTTCATGGGGGACAGCATCCTGCCCTTCTCTTTCCACCTTTACAGTACATGAATGTAAAGCTTTACTCTGTGTTTGCTTTTTTTTCTTGGCCATGAATAGAAAAAGGAGAATTGCAAGACCAGTATTTGCTGTTAATCTTTCCTGTGTTTCCAGTTCAGTTCTCCCTAACAAAATATCATGTTTTAAAGTCAGATGTATTGCTGGCCTGGTGGATTTCCATGTAGAGAAACATGAAGTTCTAGTATGCAAAGATATATGTTTTATAAACCAATCTGTGTACCTTGGTTGGAACTAACCATTCTAAATCGGAATTATTGCTTGAACAATTAACCTAAAAGCAATTTCCTGCTTCTCACTAAATGGCAGCCTAGAGAGAAGGACGTTTCTTTCTACACCTAGGTACATTCAGGTGGAATCTTAAATCCTTGTTCATCATTAACAAGAATAAAGCCTAGCATTCTTGCACATTGCCAGTCTGCTTCTCTCCTTACCCCTAAGCTGGGAGAGAAAGTTGTGTGGTTTGTAACAAATTGATAACAATTTTGTTTTCCTCAGTGCACAAAGCTGAATGTTCATTGTTAACAAGCACTGGCAAGTGGCTGTGCCTCCTGCAGATGCTGCTGCTGAACTTTGAATAGTTGGGATTATACAGTGCAGAGGGGCCTCTCAGTGGTTGAAATGGAACATAGGTAAGGAGATGGCTTCTAAGCAAGTCAGTTGAATCTCTTGTGTACCACATCAAGCACATCCAGCAGCCCAAATGGATCAAGGGACTAGCAGCTACATTCTGTATTGTTTGACGAACTGCACCAATTTAGATGATATTTGTGGAAGCTTCATTGTAGCAGTGTAACTTGGAAAACTTCCAGCTTTATTTTTCCTTTTTTTATTATTTTTATTGTTTTTAATCAGCATGTGCTACTGTTGAAGGCTGGGCTTCACTGTCATGATGGTGATTTAGCTCCAGTGCCTGCAAATTTAAATCACTGAGGGAGAGGCCAAGGCTCAAAAGTTGCCAGCTACTTCTCTAAGTTGCACCAGTGATTTTTCCTGGTCTAGATTCACTGTGAATGCTCAGCCCCACTTCTGCTGTAATCACTATAGGCAACAGAATGTGCCAACTTTATATGCATATGTGTGTGTTTTCCACAGGGACTTTCATTCAGGAGCAGTTTTCCACGGGTGGTGTGTTCTGGTTTACAGACCTTACTGTACCTGACCCAACTTGGATCATGCCAGTTGCTCTTGGTGTCC
This sequence comes from Ctenosaura bakeri, assembly GCA_948474755.1. Lineage (NCBI taxonomy): Eukaryota > Metazoa > Chordata > Lepidosauria > Squamata > Iguanidae > Ctenosaura > Ctenosaura bakeri. The sequence goes on from CAOLHI010002355.1 coordinate 154,270, forward strand.
TGAATCTGCTGATAGTGGAGGTATTTATAGATCGAACCGTATCTACTATTGGCCCTTTAACTAGTTTATAGTTTATTGCACTGTAAATAGTAGAGACGTTTCTCAGTAGTCATGGATAAAAATGAACAGTTGTGATCTCCATTTCTACTTTTGAGGTATTCTGGTGAAAACATTACAAATGGACCAAATGGCCTTCAGCTTAGTAATTGTATGATTTTGCTTGCTTTCAGTAATTCCTGACAAAATTCTGTTGGGAGCAGAATAAGGTTTTATAGACTTGCTGGCATAGTTGTAAGTGATGTGTTAAATTACCTTCTGTGCTGCACAGTGCAAGCTCATATCTCTCTTTTGGTAGCAATTATCCATCAGAAAGACAGGGAAAGACCAGTTTTTGGTATGTTGCTTTTTCTCACCTTAATCTCAGCTCTAGCACATATTAACTCATCTAGAAGTCCAAGCATTTGCAAACTGGTTAACATGTACACTGGTGCAGATACATATGTGCAGAGAAGTGATGATATAACTAAACAACTTATTTGACCTAAACATTCCAGTTACTGAGCCTCACATCACATCAGTCTGTTTCTTGTAGTTCTTAAAAGTGAAATTTATCTCTCCAGATTTTTGCTTTGCGAAAAACTGAAGTATCCAGATTTCAGAAGTATGCCACTAATTTCTTTCGTGGCGTGTCCCTATTTATGATCCCAGTTGCTGCAACTGTACCTTCAGTAAGTAATTCAGAACAGTAATGCTTAAGTCGTTAATTCTGGAAATGCATTGGAAATGAACCCTTAGTTTTCTACTACTGAGTCTGGAAATGCCTTGTGAAATAACTTTAAGACAGAATGCTTAAAACTAAAACAAAACTATTCTCCAGATTTGTATCCATTGATAATCTGTGTGCTTGTACATCACCTTGATGTCCTTTGAAAGAGGAGATAAAATTACTAAGATACAATTAAATAAATTGAGTTTTTCGCTTTGGATATTCTTAATAAAGAATGACAACACATATTACATTCAGGCCATTTCCGCACAGGCTAATAGAAATGGTGCGGAGCGTAGATCTGCACCTCAGCCCGCTCCGGAATGACCCCAAGTGGTTGTCAAGCGTGCTTTTGAAAGACTTAAAACCGGTCTTTCAAAAGCACAGAGTGTGCCATTCCATGCCTGCTCTCTGGTGCAGATTTGCAGGCTCACACCAGTGCGAGCCTGCGATCTGCCAGGGGTGGGCTTTAGGCTGGCGAGCTTCAGTGGTTGGTGGAGACCCTCAACCAACTGGAAGCCACCATTTTCGTCCCCAGAGCAGTGCGGAGCGATGAGCACGCACTGGTCTGGAGCAGCACAGACTGGACCAGGGAGCCAAGAAATCCGGTAAATAGTGGCACGGCGCGATTTCCTCGCCCTATGCGGAAATGGCCTCACTTAGGGACTGATAAAGTATATGCTTTGACTGTTTTTTGGCTTCGCTGAAATTAATATTTCCTTTCTTTCTTTTTATTCCAGTCCATAGCTTTGTACTGGGTATCATCAAGCTTCATGGGCCTCTCACACAATCTTCTACTACGCTCTCCTGCTTTCCGTAGACTGTGCCACATTCCTCGGACCAAATCTGATTCTGACACTCCATACAGAGACATTCTTTCTACTTTCTATGTAAAATATTTCTTCAAGTAAATAACTTAAATGGTGAGAAGATTTGCGAAATAGAACCAAGTGACTGAAATTTGTAATGAAAGAGTCATACTCAGTGTGGTACCTCCACTGAACTGTGACAACTGTAGCATTATATTTATTTTGATAGTAAAGAGCACATACAACTAAGACATGTTGGGAGTTTTTGTGTTGAGACTTTGACATCTGTGACATACTCTCCAGGGAATTATTATGTCAGTGAGTAGCATAAACCCCATGAAATATATGAAGCTTCCAAAACTGTTTTGTGCATACTTTCAACTTGTCTGGGATTTCTGAACACTTAGGAATAGTAGTTAATAAATCATGCCATGTCATTATGATTGTAATGAGAGTTGTACATTTCTGATTGTCCTAAAATATCAGGATTAGCATGTGCATATTAGGATTGAATAGAAAGACCTCTGTGCATAAGAAATCCCAAGAAGGAATCTGTTGCTAAAGTTGTAAGCATAAATTAATTTAACAAATAATCTTCACATTACTGTAGAAAAGAGTATCAGCATTATTCAGAACACAGTTTTGAAAATTCTGGTGTGACAAGGCCTGCCTTTTTCTCCTCACTGATTGGTATGGCAGCTTCCCCTCCCGCCTAGTCTGCTAAAGCACCTTGCCACTTTATACATCTCTGGCCTTCCCTAAAATACCACCTTTGTGTATAAAGGGTAAAACTTTTTCATTGTTACTTAGAAATTCTTTGAAATTTATGATAGTGTGGTTCTGGTTGGTTATAACTACTGGGAGTCTTTCAACTAAGTCAAGATTTATAAAAAGATACTGTAGTCTTCATTAAAGTAACAAGCAGGAAAAATACTAGTTTTGCATGTATGACCAGGCTCAAACAGAATATGTTTAAAGAGTTTTTTATTCTTTACAACAGCATAAAGGTCTCTCTCTCACACACACGCGCGCGCGCGCGCACACACAGTCCTCTGGCTACCCTCTCTCTGACCAGATTCAAAAGTGGGTTTGTTTCCCTTCTGCCCTTCTCTCAAGGCTTTCTTTCAGCTTACCCTTGGTTGGCTGAAAAACTTTCTGGTTGACTCTCAGCTCCTCTTCTGGAAGTCTGACTCCCTCTCAGTTCAATGCCTACTGTTTATGCATTTTTTCTGGCGCCTCCAATCTCTCCACACAAAAGGGGCTGGGTTTCTTTGGAGTGGCTGTTCTGGTTGCCTAGCAAACTGCTTTTGGACAGCTTTCTATCACTCAGAATACCACTCTCCCTATACTCCATCATATGTGGGTTGTTTCGTTCATACATATTTTGATACCTACCTTCTGTGGAATAATACAAAGCCTTGGAACTTCACAGGCTAGAGTCTGAATTTGTTCCTATCTGAAGCACATTGAATAATCATAGCTTCTGGGATAAACAATCAGATACTTTTAGCCAGCTCACTGTCTTGTAGGGACAAGGTGGTGGGTATAATGTGCTGAGCACCTGAGTTGTTAAAAATGGAAAGAGGCTTTCTGTCTTGAAAATACACTTAAAATGAGAGTGGAAACAGTGACAGTAGTATGACTAAATAAAACAATATACACACAACAAATAGCACAAGATGTACCTGTCTCCACAGGTAAAATTGTAGGTAGAAAGGAAGAACTGTTCCACGCAAGCCTGTTTACAAAGATACTTTTACCTGGCCGTTTGATTTAGAATATGTGTTTGAACCAGTTAAAATTCAATTAATGGCAAACACAGATTCAGATTAAAAAACAACATACAGTGTTCTTCAATGCATAAGTGCTGTGGGTTACCACAGATTTTTTTCTTTCTGCATGTTACAGTGTCAGATTCTTTAAAAAGGTACTTCTGTTATCTTGGGACACCCATTTTTTGGGCAGATGAGTGATACTAAAAGGCAATACGCCCAGAACCCAAGTATAAGCCAGTGGTGAGTCTGATCTCAAGAACTTAAGCTCATTCCTTTGAACCTACAGTTCCAGACAGAAGAAAGATTAAAAGACAAATTACCTGAAGGCTGACTAGGCAAAGATAGACTCCAGCCTATAAAGCACTCTTTTGCATCCTCAGTTCTCTCTTCCTGGCTTGCTCCATGCCACTCGTACGCACCTAGTACATAAGAGCCACCCACTATCTTCATAATTAGTCTATGTGGGGTTCAGAGGTATTCTGGAAGCTCAAGATGTTGGGCAGCTTGAGAAGAGCGCATCAGTAAGTACTCTTTAATTCCCTATGCCTTTTAATTTTCTTAAAAGTATCAGCAGAGCAGTTCACAAATGCCAGAAGAGATACAGAACAGAGCCCTGAGGAAAGATCTCACTAGGTAATATATCAGTGATTCTGTTAATGTCCCTTAAAGTGTTTTTAGAAGCAATGCAACTCAATTTTCTTTGACAGCTTGTGTTTTGAGGAGGGGAGACCAGAGAGCTCACATTTTCAGGTGTGGAGGGGGCATATCCTATCATGGGTTGCTCCTCATCACTCTGGTAGACAGGAAGTAGATTTAGAAGGAGCCACCAGAAGGGGGAGCAAGCCCCACAATCACTGTAATAAATGAACATATGGGAGTTGGAAGACAATAAATTACATGGGATGGAAGGAGCAGTGCTGGCTGCATCCTTGCTTTACAGCAGCAGTGAGACTCATGTTGCTCCCTTGAGCCCATTTTTGCAGGCACTGTACTCCTCCAAGACCTGTCCAGATTCCCCATCACTAAAAGGGGTGTGTGGAAAAGAGAATATCAGATTGGGAAGTCTTACCCTGTTTTCTCAGGTCTCCCTTAAGAGGATTCCCAAAAGCTGTCAAAATCGTCTCCTGTGGGGGAAAATTTAGCTCTGAGCAACTCCTTTTAGCCACGCACGGAGGACAGGGTAATTAGGGGTCTTTAAAACCCAATTTTAACCGAGTCAGGCCAGACATAAATCACACAAAGGGATTCAATGAATAGCTTTTTATTGACTAACAATAGTTTGTAATTAAGCTAATATTCACCCACACTCACTCAAGCGCTAACAGATTATAGAAAGTTAAAATTCATACAATCACTCACTCAGCTTCACACACTCTGCAAGCATACAAAACTATAGCAAGTTAGAAAGAGAAGAAAATTAGGAAAGAGAGAAAAGGAGACATAAAAGGTTTGATACCAATCCAGAAGTCTTCAGCTGGAAGAAACGGTCTCAGCCATGCCTTTAGGGGCTGCGGGGAGCTTACAAACTTCATTGTTTTGCAGATTTGAAAGAGAGTCTCAAAACTACCAACTCCTTCAAAAGAATCTCTTCAACTCCAACTCCAAAAAGAATCAGAAAATGCCTGGTTATATGTCCCATGCCCTGGGAAAAGTTAGATGTTCCATCTTTTTATTAAGATGGAGTATTTCCTTTTAGTTCAAAGAAAATATAGTCAAACATCCTTGTAGTTCAAAGAAAATCCTTGTTGTTTCCTGTAAGATCAGTATCTCTCCGGAGATTCATGCATGGCTTAGGTATCAGATTCCAGCCTGATTTGCATTGTTTATTTACTCTCCGAGAGTAATGGTCTTCCTGATGGCTGCTGACTATCCTTTCAAGTTTCCCTTGAGCCAATTTGCCAGACAACTCCAGAATGTAAGACAGAAAACAGAGATTTCCTGCCTACATCCTTCCAGTATATCTCTATGGCTCACTATGTTTGATATAAAATAATTAGGTTCCTCAGGACATGATTTTTGGGTATGCTGGGGGTACAACAGAAGGTTTATCTACTCCATTACTTCCTCAATGACAGATGAATACTGTTGGCTTTACCATCAATTTACTCCCATACCTCACTCTTCTTTTATCATATGGTAACAGAGATCAGTTCTTCTCTAGCCTTGAACATGGGTGGCCTGTAAGCCTCGTGCACAGCATATCGCCCAGCACCCATATGTAAGTTAGACTGTCCCATGTTGAGCCTGAAGATGACAATTCTAAATCTGAACACAGTTATGAAATTACTGTGAGCAGAAACCTATCCTTATCAGTGTTCCAGCACATGGGTGCTTTGTAACTGCATTCAGAGGAATGTAGTTACTATAAGTTACACAGCCTTCTGCGCACAAGACTGCAGATTACACAGCTGTCTGTGCTCAGTGCTCAAAGATCTAACTTGCACCTAGGTGTCTGGGGAAGTTGAGGGGCAGAGTTTGCTTGCCACTTGTGTTCTTGTCCCCCTGTTTTAGCCCTAGAAAAAAGTAAGGTCTGCTACCACATGACTGAGAGAAATATGAATGAAGGTGAAGTCAGGCAAATACTTGAACATGGTTTGTCTTTAAAAGGTAGATCTCTAACATTTCCCTTTTCATTAAATATGGTCTTTTTCTTTAGGATTCCAAACAGTGGCGGAGCTTGGAGTGTGGGGAGGGGGAAGAGGGCAGGGCTATGACACAAGGGATGTGGCCACTGTGCGTGAGGATGTGGCTGTGTTGTGTGGGGGCGGTACCAGGGCACATGGGGGCGGGGCTATGGACCAGGATGCCCCTCAAACATTGCTCCCCTGTCCCTATGCAACTGATTCCAAACACTAATTTTAATATTAGCTAAGCTAGTCAATTCTCCAATTGTACACATGGGTTTAAAAGTATATATCTAGTACATTTATTCATTGAATCTTTTTTTTTTTTAAGAAAATGATTGCAGAAAGCATTGCCCTCTGAGAGGCAGAAAAGTGAAAAATGTCTGCTTGTTTTACAGTTCAGCACTTGTTCTGTAAAAATTAGTGAAAGTTCCAGCACTGTTACTTGGACATGGCAGCTGTGTGAACATCCACAAGTATAACTGACACAAGGGTGCTGGAAGGTGAGGATCTGCAATTAAATGCGTGGCTACAATTCCAGACTTGTATGATTTAGAGAGATTGAAGAGCTTGTTGTCATTTTTGCACAGCCTTAGAAAGGTTACCTTCCACCTCCTCTCAACATGCAATATGCTCAGTACCTCCCCCACCTCCATCCCACCCCTCCAAAAATGTTTCAGCAAGATAGTAAATATTTTGGGGAGGGAGCAAGGAGAGGTGGTTGCCTTGGCTGTTGGATGTGTTTCCATATGTATTTTTAAGCATGAACACGTGGCGGCACTGTTGTTTAAGTTTTCACAAAAGGTTGGCCGCTTGAAGGAAGCTTTGTTATGAAGCCCTATTTCAGTAGGATTGCTTCATATGAAATCATACATAATTACTTTTACTAGTTTCCAGGGTTTTTTTTCCTGATCATTTTTTCACAATTTGAACTTTCTGATAACATTTAGTAGAGCATGTGCATTTATAATTTTGTTTTACAGTAAACAGTTCCCTGTCTTTACATAGGAGGTAAATTAATCATATAACCTCTAAGCATCCAATATATTTCATTCCATAGAGATGTAGGTGAACATTTGCTTGAAAACACAAATGTATATCCTCTTCTAATCTGCTCGTCAGTTTCTTACATATCAACAATAGATGCTAGCAGCAGGTTTTCCTCAATAGCTATCTGTTTGTAACGAAGCATGACTAAATTCTTACATCTGTCTTGCCAACGTCATGCATATGTTTCTGAATATAAAGACTACCAACTATGATATTCATAAGTGGTTGTTTTCTGGTAGATCCTTCTAACTCATTCACTACTTCATCCTAGAGACAATTCCAGTTACTGTTCCAAGTGCAATGGGCAGGCCTGCTGAAAGAGTAGCAAGGGGACTGGATGACAAACCATAACTGTATGATTACTTCTGTATATAAATTCAGATACTCTACTATTGCTTCATGGTTAATTGTAAGCTTAACAAATACACCAAGCCTTGACCCCAGAGTGCTTCGGCCTAAACACATTGTCTCTGGCATTTTGCGTCCTGAGACTGCTTCCATAGTTTTGATTCTACATCTGCTTCTTTTCCCTCTGCTTCTTCTTTGCTGCCTGAACCTTGAGTTCTGCTTATTCTGGATGACTACAGCCAGCTGCCCTAGACCTAGAACCTGGCTGCTTAAAACTTGACCCTGACTGAGCGCCTTAGCTTTATTAACTTGCATCTCCTGCAGTGGGACGAATTTAACTCTCTCTTCCCCCTCTTTCACCATACAGATGCCTATTTCCAAAGTGAATGGGAGAGGGGATAGGGATGTTGATGCATGTTGTCTGTATTGCTTGGGTGGTCCTGTCCTGGCTCAGAACCTCAGCTCAGTCTAAAGGGGCATTCTTCCTCAGCAATGCCACCTTCATCTTTCAGGCTGCTCTTAACAGCACCCTCATTCCTGAGTTGTTGAGTGGGTCTTCTCCCTGCTTTTCTGAAGCCATTGAGCTGTAAGGAGACTATTTGAATGAGCTTATTATCCTTACTGCCCTGATGTCTCAGCAATGCATTCTTAAGAGCCAAAATGGAGACCAGTTAATCCTACACTGCGAGCAATGGGCTAGCTCACCAGATTGTCAATTTGCTTTCTCTGAAAGTCAGGGGAAGAGTAAGCCTCTGAATCAGCATTGCTGTAGTCAGGGCGGGCTAGCAGTCTAGTTGTTTTCCTTTTGTGCTACATTCCTTAGCAGGACGGGGACAGAGATTCTTCTTTACAAACAGCAGAGAAAAGAGTGATAATTTTATGCAACTGGTTGATTGGTGACTCTGCAAATTTTAGTGCCAGATACAATGGGCATGTCTTTATTATTAGTGAAGCAGAGTTTGATTGTGCAAAGAATAGCCCTGTGATTGTGAGGATGTCACTCTTCCCACAGTGACCAACTTCTGCACAAAAACCTATCTAGAAGTTCTCTTCAAGTTGCCTAGAGGCAACAGATGTATTGGAACTAACAAATCCCTATTTCAGAGTTATAAAAAGGAATTATATAGAGAAATTTATATTTGGATCATGTTACTATATCTGAGTTCTGGTTGTTGTTTTAATTGTTAGTGTGACTCTAGGCCAGGGTAAATGAAGTCACAGCCTGCCTGGAAATCAGCAACTTTTTATCTGGAATAGTGGTGCTGGGACTGGTGGTGATGGTGATGATGAAGATGATGAATACAGCATTATCATTCCATTGTTGGCTTGATAAAGTGTTAATGATAAAAAGTTTGAAGTGTGGCTACATTTCAGAGTAAGGAACTGACAAACCACCTCTGAGTATTCCTTGCCCTATGAAATTGATGGGGGTCACCATAATAACAAAGGAGGAAAATAATTTCTGCTAGATTGTTTTGCTCATTCTCTCATCAAACTTCCTTCCAATTTTCATAATTAAAATTCCACTTCCTTGCATTAGCAAGGCAGGAAAACAGCTGGTCTGCAACAGTGGGAAGACACTTTGCTCATGTCAATCTAGCCATCACTTATTGGACCCATCTTCCCTATGCTAAACAATGCTTTCTGAAATGGAGGATGACCTTGAAAAAAGGCTAAAATGACACTTCATAAGATGAAAGAAAAGATGCCTTCTGCTCCCTTATAACCAAAGGGGTCAACTAAACTGGAAACTGAGTCTTCCTTCAGCTATATTGAATGAAACAAAATCCTCCACTTCATGTAAGGCAGCATGCCAACTTAGAAGGGGTGTAGAACAGGTTCTCTGTCTAGAACAGTGTTTTTCAGGCTGTCTGATATGAGGGAGTAGCAATTGTTTTTCCTAGTATGCCAGGAACAAGTACCATATTTCTTCCCATTGGTTACAAGTGTTTCTTTCTTGGAAACTCTCTGTGGCCTGGCAGCTGATGCTCACAGACTGGCAATGGTTGAGGAGCCACTACTTTGCCTTGGAAGCCACTTTGCTGTCTGCCAATAGAGGGGAAGAGCCAGGGGGCCTAGAGGTGCTACAAACAACCAGCATGCTACCTGAAGGAACCATCTCACTCTATCAGCACAGCCTTCTCTGAGCCCCAGGGTGGGAGCAAAGAGTCCGGCGACAAAACAAACCAGTTGGAGGTCTGCCAGGAATAAGTGCCAGGTAAAGGCAATTCCCCACATTTTAAACATTTGGGCAGCTATAGTCATTGGAATGTTGAAAAGGGAATTCGTGCCAATCACTCACTGTTCCAAGTGCGCTTACAGAGCCACAGGGACCTATAGAGATGCCTGACAAGATTAGTTTCACACACCTTTATTTTCTCCCAGAAAAATCTATAATCTTTTGTTCCACTAGATACCAATTTTCAATATAACATGCCTGGTGTGTGTATGTCTCTGTGTGTAATTTGTAGTTTTCTTTACGAGATTTGAGATTCATTATGTGTACTTTTTCTTTCTGAAAATATAAAACAGTTGAATGATGCAGTAGCACCAGTGTTTTGGTGAGAAATCTTACTGTGTGACTGAGAATGTCTCGTGAAGTTCCTCTTCTTGCCTTATTCGCTCACAGCTTCCACCCAGGTCTTTCTGGAGCCTTGCAGGCAGCACAAAACTCCAACGGGTAGAGAGGACAATCTTATCAGCACCCTGTCAAGATTACATAGATTTCCATATTTGACACTTAATAAGACCCTACTTTCATTCTTGTCATTCTGAAGCTTGCCTGCCTGGTAATATTTTCTGGGAAACAAGAGAAATTTTTGTATGAGGATCCTAATGCTATAGAGATACTTGATTTGAGTTGCCTTCACTTTGTTCCAGGGTGAAATTTAGTGCTTGTTTTGTTTTCTCTGATTTCTCAGGAACTTGTTATGGATTCACCAACATGCTTAATGTCTCTTCTGCTAGAGTCAAGTGAGGAGATTATAATCACTCAGATACCAGCCCCTTTACAGGCAAATCCTGGGGACAGAGACCCATTCAGTGCAAAGCTCCCTCTTCTTCAGTGATTACATGTACTTCTATCAGTTGATACCAGAACAAAACCCAAAACTATTGATTTATTATGCTACCAAGCATTCTGAAGGAAGCCCAGATCACTTTAGTGGCAGCCAGAGTAGCACTATCAATTCATCCAGAAGATGAAGGGGAATACGACTGCAGCCACAGGTTTGGTGTACGCCTTCACAGTGATACATTTCAATACAAAAACCAAATCAGCTGGCTCCTGCCCTGGTGCTACATACTGCATGCCACCTGAGGCAGCAGTGGTTTGCATTCTGCTTGATCCTAAGGCCACTTCTAGAGCTATATTCTGTAAGGCCCCATAGATACTTCACAAAGCAGGAAGGCACAATGACTACGCTAATGTTCTGGTACAAAAATCTGTCAAGGAAAATCTTGGCATGCATCAAGATTTCCTGTAAGGCAGAGAAGGAGAGTGTCAAGAACTGTACTTTGTGTTGCTCAAGAAAACATACGTATAATTTCCATGTTGTTAATTGGAAGCTAGTAGGCTAGTAAACAAATGTTGCTGGAGTTAAAACCTTGCTTCAACTATTCCTATTCCTGATGGTCGTTGGTGGTTCTTCCAGGTTTACACCACCCTTCATAAAATTGCCAAATGGGTTTGCTTTGGTTAAAGTAACACCTGTCTACAGTCCCTTTGATCTTTAGAAATTCTTCCTTGGTCTTTGATATTTTAATACTAAACCCCACCATTGTATCCTCCAGCCTAATCTTTGTAAATCACCTTCTGATTGCTCTCATCTAAGCACAACAACCAAATGCTATTTACCTAAGCTGGCCAATTGCTATTCATTGCCCCAGCCAATAAACAATACTGACCATTGGGTCTCCAAGACACCAGCCTCTACTAATTCTCAATTACATTCTCACTGTTTCTATTAACCTCAGCATTTCTACACAACTACACACCATTCCCCCCTCCACCATTCCACAGATCATTTCATGTCTAGGAGAAATAATGACATGACAGGGCACCTCTTTTGCCCCTAGGTCCTAGATCAACTTTCAGAACTCTTTTGAGGGCCATGTTCCCTCCCTGGGTGGGGCTAAGGACACTGTTTCATCACCCTGATGTCCTCATAGGCACCCAACCACCAAAGGTCATGCCTGGTTGGCTGGCGTCCCTTCTGTTTCTCAGTCTGGGGGAATTTGTTCAGATTAAAATGGTGGATGGTGGCACTTTTTGAGTGGAGCAGGGCTGCCCAGTGCTTTGTTTCACAGGAACAGTCTGACAGCATTCTTACTAACCGGTAGCCTCCCAGTAAGTGAGAGATAAAGGGGTGGCAACAAAGAAGCAGAGAGAGAACGGAGGAAAAAGAGACCATGGTCAGAAAATATGTTGCTGCTATGTGCCTTCAAGTTGATTCCAATTTATGGTAACCCTATCATGGGGTTTTTTTTGGCAGGATTTATACAAAGCAGATTTACCATAGTTTTCCTCTGAGGCTGAGAGAGCGTGATGTGCTGAAGGTCACACTGAAGATGAGTTTCGATGGCTAGGTAGGGATTTGAACCCTGATTTCTGAACTCCTAAACCACTGTACTAAAGTCTGGCAAAAGTGAAACAAATAGGCAAAAGGAATTCTGAGCTTTCTGAAGGGGGATGTCTTATTTCCTCTCTAGTTTTTTTGGGGGCAAAGTGGGGGGCAGTTTTCATTAAGTGAGCATATGGTGTAAGAGTGTTCCTTGGTAAACTCCATGCAAACTTTTAGTTTAGCATTAGGTTGTAGACGTTTTAAAACAAGGGCTCAGATTCTGCACTCGCAGACTTAACTATGAAAACGGAGCTCTGTTGTTGTAGCTACTTTGGCTCGCTTATTCCCAAGGAACCTACCACTTAAGCCAGGTAGCACTCCGACTGAAGGATTCTTGAGGCACTGCCGATGGGGGCACTTGAAAATGATTACTTTGGTGCTCTCCTGGTTCTGTGTGGAGGTGGGTGATAATTGAGACACAGCTGGAGAGAACTCTTGGGATCCTGCTGCAGCTGCTTCTCTCAAAGCACCACAGAGCCAGGAAACTACTCTGGTCATCATTTCCTAGCCTCCCCCTTCAGTTTCTCAGAAACCTTTCGGTGCGGCACTGCCTGGCTTGGGTCGTCCCATTTGGTCACCGATGACTGTAAATGAGAAACCTAAAACTTATGAGGCAGTAAATCTGGCTTATGATATCATGAAAGTTAAATAGGATGCCAACCAATATCCAGCTTGGGGAGTGGTGAACAGGAGGAAGGAAGAGAAAAAGGGACCAAAGGGAGAAATGGTGGAAGAAAGAGAGAAACTCTGCTCTTGCTGTGGTGGTTTCAAGCAAAGCCAGGGAGGAGGACTCTAAAAGGAGGGGGAAGGTGCTTGCCCGCTGCCCATACAGCAGCAGTTCCCAGTCTTTTTCGGGCTGCGGCCCCCTTGGCTCCTAAGTCACATCCCTAGCACACGCACCTCACACACCAAGGCTGCAGAGAAGCTGCAATTGAACTGAGAGGGGTTGTTGATAAGTGAGCAAAATTAATGGGGCAAAGGCTTCAGATCCATCACACCTCTTACCACATCAGAAAAGACACAACATCTCAAAAGACACAAGGCTGCAGAGAGACAGGACAATCTGTGAAATGGCGGGAGGCATGGATTGGCACCAAGTGCTCCACTTGGATTCCTGCCATTTCACAGATACTTCAATTTCTCTGAAATCTTTGCTTCTGTCTCCTGTGGCATCCATGTGTACAAATCCCTTAAGCCTGAGGGGGGGTGGCAGTGGTGGAAAAGTGGCTCCCAGGCCAGGCAACCTTCTTTGTGATCCCACCACAGCTAGCCCTCCACATGGTTAAGGCACTTCTGCACATAGATGTCAGTAACTCAGTGCTAGCCATTAGAATGAAGTGGGATTGTGAAGAAGGCTTGCTTTGCCTGGCTGCCACTTTTCCACCCCTCCCCCTCAAGGTAAAGGGTCTTCTGCACATAGAAGTCAATAACTCAATGCAAGCATGCTAGGAGGAAGAAGAAAAGTGTCTGCCAAGTGAGGCAAGCCTTCTTTTGTGATCCTGAGTTATTGCTCTCCATGTGCAGAAATCCCTTAACCTTCAGGAGGGAGGTTTTCACGAGGCCTTACAACTGGCACCTTTGGAACTGTGCCTTGTTATAAGGGGGCATTGGTCATTCCCTTCACCCACTCAGCCCTTTTAGTGAGCCAAGAAGAACAAGGGTTTAGTGGACATGTAGTGGCTCTCACTTCTCCAAGGAACCTGCCCAAATCCTCAAGCTGCACAAATGGAAAAGAATCCATTATTACTGGACAATCAGTGGCCATGGTTATATTCACTGGGACTGCATCAATTATAGCATGCAAGCTGGAGCAGTTCTGAATGGTTTTATTTGCAAAGTGCTACTTTTTTTACAAGAAGAAGAAGAGGAGGAGGAGGAGGAGGGGGAGGAGGAGGAGGAGGAGGAAGAAGATAACTGTTAGGAAATGCTCATCACCGATTGGGTAGAAAATATATACACATATTGCATATGTTATTTTTTTCTACGCATCTACTTTCCTTTTTGTTGTGTTTGCTATTTTCCTTTGTAGCTGTGTTTTTTAAAGAATATTTGTGAAATTTTTAATTAAAAAATTAAAAAATGCCAAATCCTTTTCCTTCTGGGGGTTATTTTCAAACTCATTTTGTTTACGTTATTATAATATTTTATAATGTAGTGCTTATTCTTCCTTCCTGAAGTTACTTAATCTTTTAACTTTTCTTTCCAACAGTGTAATACATTTTGAAAAGAAAAATAGTTAAGATATTTAGAAATATCTCTTTGTACAGATAGATGCCAACTTTACAAGACAAAAACAGGGAAATGGGTTTATGCAGAGAAAAATGTTATTAGAATGCATATTAATTAGGTTATTTTTCTGATAAACTAAAATAAAGTTCACCACTTTTTAGCTTTAACCAGAGGTGGGCAGAGTAGTTCCCCACAACTCTTCTAATATTTATTCCTCAGTGATTACAGGAAGCCACAAGTACTGCCCTCAGGGCAGGGGTGTGTAACTGCTGAGGGGATGGGGGGATTTTCTTTACTATGTCCACCCCTCAAGGTACACTGATATATTTTGGCAAACTGGAATTGATGTCCATCTTGGTAGAAGGACAAGAGAGAAGCAGCAGGCAAGTAGGGAGAGAGTACCATTTCTAGCAAAATGAAGCCCAGCAATAGCCAGACAGAGACATGGAGGAAGTTTTGAGTGCAGCATCTTTAGATGTGAGGTATTTTTTTTAATTTTTTTTTAAAATTTTTGGAATGGCTGTCATACCTTCTCTGTCGGTAACTTCATGAATACAACATACAATTGAGAAATATCCCATGATAAGCTCCATACAAAATTTCAATGGGCAATTAACTACAGGGAGGATATAGAGAGGCACAGAGCTCCTGCTTTACCCTTGATGAGGTGGCAGAAGAAACTACTAGAAAAGGGCAGAGGCTAGAAATATGTCCCCTGAGACTGTATTGTCTATTGTCCAAGACATGTGCTGGCCTGGAGCGCAGTAAGTTATGTGAGCAACACGAACAACTGCCTATTGTGATAGACCTTTTTTTTATTTAATTTATTTATTTGTATCCCGCCTCTCCGTATGGATCGAGGCGGCAAACAACTTACAAATAGCATGTATTTCGAAACATTTCTATACATGCCCCCAACAAACTGGGTACTCATTTTACCGACCTGCGAAAGGATGGAAGGCTGAGTCAACCTTGGAGCCGGGCAGGATTGAACTTACAACCTTGTGGCTTGCAGTACTGGCATTTAAACACTGCGCCACCAGGACCACCAGGGCACCTCAATTTTCCATGTAATTCCTGGAATATACAGTCAGCCCTCCACATCTGTGGGCTTCACTTTTGTGGATTTGATTATTCACGGGTTATTTGCTGTCACCTCCACTGCCTCCCTATGCCATTTTTAATAGGGACTGCAAGGCTTGTAAGATTGAGAAACTGTGAACAAGGGTTTTAAGTCCCTATTAAAAATGGTGTGAATCAGCAGTGGAGGTGACAGTAAGCCCCACTAGCCGCACACTTCTGCCTTGGGAAGGAATCGTGATGCCTCAAAGGAATCCACGGTAAGTTGAATATGGTGATCATATTTTAGTGTGTGTGTTAAATATGGTTTGGGAGGGCCTAGAGTTATTCACCGGTTTTCTACTTCCACAGGGGTTCTGTGCCCCTAACCCTAGCATATGAGGAGTGATGACTATAGTTTATATTTCAAGAGATAGGAAAAGTCATTATGTGCAAAAGCGGAGCTGAAAGTATCTTAATATAATTCTTTCTGAGAACATAAAATAATCATATAATTGAGCAGCTCAGATCTTCTGATGAGAAGCTGTTCTCCTCAACTGAAATTGCTCTATGAAGTTCCTCCTGCTACTTCATCAGTTTGAAACCCCCAGCCAGGTGTTTCTTGAGTCTTTCAAGCAGCACAGAATTCCTATGGGGAAACAGAATGATTTCGTTTCTATCCCCTGAAGATTTGCATAGATTTCCATCCTTTACACTTAATAATTCCCCCCTCTTTGATCCTCATCATAGTAAAGCTAGGTGCCCTTTTAACATTTCCTGGGAAATAGGAGAAATTATTGAATTCACAACATCATCATCATCATGTTACAAGTATATTTGCTTTGCCCGGCCTTGACTATCTTTGAAGGTAAGTTCCTTCTCAGTTTCCAGGCAAATGTTAAGGTTTAACCAACATGCTTAATTTCTCTCCTTCTAGAGTCGAGTGGGAGATTGTGGTCACTCAGACTCTGGCCTCTATACAAATCCTGGGGACAGAGTCACCATTCAGTGCAAAACTTCCTCTTCAGTCAATCGTTATATGAACTTCTAGAAGTTGATACCAGGACAAAAACCCAAACTGCTGATTTATTATGCTACCAGCCGTTTTGAAGGGACACCAGATCGCTTCAGTGGCAGTGGAAGTGGCACTGACTACACATTCACTATTAATGGTGTCCATCCTGAGGATGAAGAGGATTACTACTGTGGCCAAAGCAACACCTTGTACACCAGCTGCACAGTGATATATTTCAGCACAAAAGCCTACTTAGTAATCTAAGTCAACAGATATAGCATGCATTGCTTTGAGGAAGATTTCTCTTAATGTACTTGAATAGAGGGTGAATCACTAGAAGCAGAGCCAACAACATCTACTTTGCTAGTAATTCTTCCCCAGTACACCTTCCAAGCACACTTAAAAAATACAAATAATTAACTAAAATGAGGACTAGTCTCTTATTTTGCTCCGAAAAGTTGGGTGCTGTCACCTTTAGTCCCATGCTGGAAGCCTTCAGAAGTATTGCTCGTCCAGTATTTCAAACAAAGCTCCTTAGCAAAAGTTATTCTTAACAAATTACACGATAAAGAATTTGCCCTCCTCCCCTGATATGCCCCTTGTTGGCACCCATTATTTCTCCCTCTATGAACTGAGTTGTCAGAGCACAACTCCATTCTTCTTCCCTTTAAGGGGGCTTGTGCTCTTTCTGAGACCCAGATAAACCAGTTTCATAAAGATGTGCAAATGGGCAGCTTTGAACTCCTGGTGTCACCAACTAAGGCGGGAGAGTCACTTTGAGCAACGGAACAGAGCACTAAGTCTCCCAAGTGCATATGCAGAGCCAAAGGAAGTTCCAGAGACAAACAAACAAACAATATTGACACATCCGATATGTCAAATATGAGCTCCTGGCCTATCTTTTCTCCATACACACATGTATATACACATTGTTGTTGTTTTCTGTTAAGCTAAATCCCAATTTCTTATGTTTAAATTCCAGATATGTACTTGCCATTCTCATTTCTTACTTATAGATACAACAATCAGAAAAAAATCATTAGGGGCAAAACTGGAACTGAACTCATCTCAGTATAATATTTTCTTTCTGAAAATATCAAATAATCATGTAATAAAGAAGTTCTAATTTTCTGATAAGAAATTGTTCTCCTTCACTGACAGTGTTATGTGAGATTTTTTTCCAGATTTTTTTAAAAAATTTTGTATAAAACTGTATATACATCATATCACATACATGATATCATATCTTATCATATACTGCAGTACATACATCATATCATTCTTTTCACATCATATCTTATCCTATCGCATCCTATCCTATCCAATACAGCATCTCACATCCTCAAAAACAAAACACACCCAAACAAGAACTCCCCCCACGAGGAGGAGATGTTTTTTTCTTAATATTGTTACTTCAACACCCTCATATGTAAGATGAGAGAAGCTTGTAAATAACAAGCATAGCATGTATAACAAACAAACTTTGAGTCAATCAAAATCTTCTACTATGTCTTTGTTTGCAATCAAAAAGTAATACCATAAATGTCTCCACTCATAACTCAATGGAAATTTTCATTTTTGTGAATAAAATCATACTAGCGCACATATCTTGACTTCAGTAAGGCCTTTGACAAAGTTCCCCACAACATTCTTGTAAAGAACGTAGTAAAATGCGGGCTGGACAGGACTACTGTTAGGTGGATTTGCAATTGGTTGACTGACCAAACCCAAAGGGTGCTCACCAATGACTGCTTTTCATCCTGGAGAGAAGTGACGAGCGGGGTGCCACGGGGTTCACTCCTGGGCCCAGTGCTATTCAGCATCTTCATCAATGACTTGGATGAAGGACTGGAGGGCATGCTGATCAAATTTGCAGATGACACCAAACTGGGAGGGGTTGCTAATACCCCAGAGGACAGGATCAAATTTCAAAATGACCTTGACAGATCGGAGAGCTGGGCCAAAGCTAACAAAATGAATGAGTCAGCAGTGTGATGAGGTAGCCAAGAAAACCAATGCAATTCTTGGTTTCATCAATAGGAGTATGATGTCTAGATCGAAGGAGGTAACGGTACCACTCTATTCTGCATGGGTTAGGCTTCATTTGGAATACTGTGTCCAGTTCTGGGCACCTCATTTCAAGAAGGATATCAACAAGCTGGAACGTGTCCAGAGAAGGGCGACCAAAATGGTGAAGGATCTGGAAGCCATGCCCTATGAGGAATGGCTTAGGGATCTGGGTATGCTTAGTCTGCAGAAGAGAAGATTAAGAGGGGACATGATAGCCATGTTTAGATATTTGAAGGGATGTCATATCGAGGAGGGAGCAGCCTTGTTTTCTGCTGCCCCAGAGACTAGGACAAGGAGCAATGGATTCAAGCTGCAGGAAAGGAGATTCCATTGAATCTCAGGAAGAACTTCCTGATGGTCAGAGCTGTCCAGCAGTGGAATATGCTGCCTCAGAGTGTGGTGGTGTCTCCTTCTTTGGATGTTTTTAAGCAGAGGCTGGATGGCCATCTGTTGGGAATGCTTTGATGTGTGTTCCTGCATAACAGGGGGTTGGACTTGATGGCCCCTGGGGTCTCTTCCAACTCTATGATTCTATGATTGTAAATGTTCCTTCCAAAACTACAAAGCCCAGGATTCCATAGAATGTTGGAAGTGGAATAATCGCACTAATTAAGATATTTAAAAATATCAGTTTTTTACAAATAGGTGCCGCCTTTATAAGACAAAAACAGGGAAATGGGTTTATGCAGAGAAAAATGACATTAGAATGTGTATTAAGTAGGTTATTTTTCTGATAAACTAAAATAAAGTTCAGCATTTTTTAGCTTCAACCAGTGGTGAGCAAAGTAGTCCCCCCACAACTCTTCCAATATTGATTCCTCAGTGATTACAGGAAGCCACGCGTATTTTTCTAGTGCTTCTGTTTCATTAACCTCTTAGGGCATGGGTGGGTAACTGCTGAAGGGACAGGGGTGATTTTCTTTACTGTGCCCACCCCTCAAGATGCACTGAGACATTTTGGCAAACTGGAATTGATATAACATCCATCCTGGCAGAAGGACGAGGGAGAAGCAGCAGGTAAGTCGGGAGAAAATACCATCTCTGACCAAATGAAGCCCAGCAATAGCCAGACAGAGATATGGAGGAAGTTTTGAGTGAGGCACCTTTAAATGTGAGGGACTCTGTGTTGTTTTGTTTCATTTTGTTTTAGAAGGGATATCATATCTTCTCTGTGGTTTTCTGGGTAACTTCATGAATATAATGTACAACTGAGAAATTTTCCATGAGAAACTCCATACAAAATTTCAATGGGAGAGTAACTACAGGGAGGATATAGAGAGGCACAGAGCTTCTGCTTCACCCTTGATGAGGTGGCAGAAGAAACTACTAGAAAAGAGCAGAGCCTAGAAATATGTCCTCTGAGACTATATTGTTTATTGCCCAAGACATGTGCTGGCTTGGAGTGCAGTAAAAGTTATGTGAGCAACACCAACAACTGCCTATTGTGGCAGACCTCAATTTTCACTGTAGTTCCTGGCATATAGTTTACATTTCAAAACATAGGAAAAGTCACTTTGCACAAAAACTGACCTGTAAGTGTCTTAATGTAACTTTTTCTGAAAACATAAAATAATCACATAATTGAGCAGCTCAGATCTTCTGATGAGAAACCGTTCTCCTTGACTGAAATTGCTCTGTGAAGTTCCTCCTGCTACTTCATCAGTTTGAAACCCCCAGCCAGGTGTTTCTTGGGTCTTTCAAGCAACACAAAACTCCTATGGGGAAGCAGAATGATTTCGTTTCTATCCCCTGAAGATTTGCATAGATTTCCATCCTTTACACTTAATAATTCCCCCCTCTTTGATCCTCATCATAGTAAAGCTAGGTGCCCTTTTAACATTTCCTGGGAAATAGGAGAAATTATTGAATTCACAACATCATCATCATCATGTTACAAGTATATTTGCTTTGCCTGGCCTTGACTATCTTTGAAGGTAAGTTCTTAGGGGTGCCGTTCACTCTCAGTTCCCAGGCAAATGTTAAGGTTTAACCAACATGCTTAATTTCTCTCCTTCTAGAGTCGAGTGGGCAGATTGTGGTCACTCAGACTCCGGCCACTTTACAGGCAAATCCTGGGGACAGAGTCACCATTCAGTGCAAAGCTTCCTCTTCAGTCAGTGGTTATATGAACTTCTATCAGTTGATACCAGGACAAGCACCCAAACTACTGATTTATCGTGCTACCAGCCGTTCTGAAGGGACACCAGATCGTTTCAGTGGCAGCGGAAGTGGCACTGACTACACATTCGCTATCAATGGTGTCCATCCTGAGGATGAAGCGGACTACTACTGTGGCCAAGGCTACAGCTACCCTCTACACAGTGATACATTTCAGTACAAAAACCTATTCAATGATCTAAGTCAGCAGGAATAGTATCAATCGCACTGTGGAAGATTTCTGTTAATGTACTTGAATAGAGAGGAATCTCTAGAGGCAGAGCCAACAACACCTATTTTGCTACTAACTCTTCCCTAGTACATCTTCCAAGCACACCTAAGAAATGCAAATAATTTACTAAAATAAGGACTAATATCTTATTTTGCTCAGAAGAATTGGGTGCTGTCACATTTAGTCCCATGCTAAAAAGCCTTCAGAAGTATTGCTTGTCCAGTATTTCAAACAAAGCTTCTTAGCAAAAGTTATTCCTAACAAATTATATGATAAAACAAATTGCCCTGCTCCCCTGACATGCCCCTGGTTGGCACCCATTATTTCTCCCTCTATGAGCTGAATTGTCAGAACACAACTCCATTCTTCTTCCTTTTAAGAGGGATCGTGCTCTTTCTGAGACCCACATAAACCACTTTCACAAAGATGTACAAATGGACGGCTTTGAACCCCTGGTGTCACCAGCTAAAGCAGGAGAGTCACTTTGAGCAGTGGAGCAGAGCACTAAGTCTCCCAAGGGCATATGCAAAGCCAAAGGGAGTTCCAGAAACTGATACTTAATTACACCCTATTTTGATCCTCATTGTGCTGAAGTAGAGTTGCCTGGTAATATTATCTTGGACTTCTTCCTCTTTTCCTGTAGCACCCCCAATAGAAAGCTATTACAACATCTGTTACGTCTTTGTCACTCAAGCACTGCGAACATTAGCAAGTTGATAGTTCATTGTATGCACTGTTGTTCCACACCTGGAACTACATGTATTTTCCACTGCCACAGGCTATTTTTCACGTACAAATACTCCTGATTCCAAGCTGCCCAATGCAGTCTCTCACAGATCTGAACAGCACTTTGTCTGTCCATCTCCTGACCGAGAACTGTCCTTAGGTTCTTTACCTGAGCCATGCCAATGCTTTTCTCCACTTCTCTCTGGATCTGGTAATTCTCACCCAAATCACTCAACAGTCTCTATCCCACTTTCCTCCCTTCTCTTTGGCTAGTCCTTGTGTGATTGTGTGCAAGCTTGAACTGTTGTGTGTGTGCATGAATTTATTTCAATAAAAAAACACATTTTAGTTCACATTTTGCACTTTGGCTGCTGTTTTCCTGAGTGAGCCTGTAAACATTGGTAGGAAAGGTCTCACTAAGTTGCCCCCTTTTTGCCAACCTTCTAAATTTGAGCTAATTCATTCCCCACTTTTGCAAGGCGGTATTGTCATTGCAGGGTAGACCCTTGAATCACTCACGTTTTGGGATAACAGTCATAATGTTAAAGATATATTTGATTTGTTTTTGGTTGCTTTGAAGGTGAGTTTTAGTGAGTGTATAATTGTCTTTGATAGTAGCTGACTTGACAGGCAGTTGAATCTTTTTTCTCCATTGACTAAGGCCATTTCTGCCCTACACTGTTACAGTGCTATTACTCCACTTTCAAAACCCTTTCTGTTGTGAGATTCTGAGGTTTGTAGTTTACTGAGGCCAAAGAGCTCTCTGGCTAAGAATTGTAAAGGCTCCTCCCTAAACTGCAAACCCCATGTCAGTGCAATCAAACCAGAAGTGACATACAGGAAGTAGTGGTTGCTATGGGTTCAATAGCACATCCCCCACCCCTGAACTGGTATTCTCAGCACATATTCCTACATGTCCTTCCCTCACCATTGGTGTATCTAACATCATGTGTCTTCAAAGATTGCCTGAAAGAATTGCTAAACGCATTCTGCAAATAACATTGGTCAGCATTGCACATATGTAGAGGGAGGAAGGTTGGACTCATCCTGTAATTGTCACTCAAGCAAATGGTGGATGCCAGCAAGCTGTGCTCAGTTGCCAGGCAGACCTCAGTGCCAATCTTTACTACAGTGTATTGGCAGTCTTTCTGTAAATCAGTGGGTGGTGAGCCACCAGACTGCAATGGCAACTTGTTCTTTGACAGGAATCGATCTCTCATAATGGTGCTGGTGCACTCCAGATGGAGACGCAAATGGTCTGCAATTTCAAATAGGGTGTCCCATGTCATCCTGAAATGGTAGAGCCACATATTGTTGTCCCACATCACCAAAACCTGTCTGGTCAACCAGGTCTGAGGCATATTCTCCTTTGCCATCTCCTTGAGCAGGGCAGGCTCCCCAAACAGCAGACTGCATAAGGGACAAGAGATGTGGGGGGCAGCCTCATCAAGATCATGTCCAGTGACAGCAGCAGAAATGAGGTGGCTGAGAGACAACAAGGTATTTACTCCTTTCTTGTCCTGCTGCCATTCACTTTTTAAGATCGCCATAGCAGAGCTCAGGATGATGGTATGCAGTCACAGTGCTATAACACAAATATCCCTTATTCGCTCAAAGTCCATAGCTGCACGGGTGAAGGGGATGGCAAGGCAAAACAGTAGTATATACATGGCAATGGCTGTCAGGGAAATGGCAGCCACCACCCTGCCAGGTATCACAGATGCCAGGGAAGGGCTCTGCTGACACTTCTCCTGTGGGGCTGGATATCTGTGTAACATCAGCACAAGGTAGGTTCTCAATAATATCGTCCATAAAAAAAAAGGGGGGGTATGCCAATCAGGAGCAATCAGGTGGACTAAAGGTGGACCAGGGAACACTGGTCAAGGACACTATAATGTGGAAGGAACATCAGTGGCAATCATGCCTCTACTGACATTAAAGCAGAGTGGTGAGGAACAGAGCTTTCCTATGCTGCTAATGGTGAACCCACCATTACAATGCTATCAGCCTTTTTGCACCTTACCTTTGTTGCAATGGTGAGGGGCGGTGCTCACGCAAGCAGCCGTTTGTGCAAGCTGCTCACGGCAGCCCTTCTGCCTCCCGTAGCTGTTGCGCGGGCGTCGCACGAATGCCCCGCCCCTTCCTTCCGCAGCGCAGTCTGGGATCTGTAAGCTGCGTTAGGGGAGGAAGCATGACTGGCCCGGCACATTCAACGCACCGCATGCAGGTAAGTGCGCGAGGGCCCCGGGAACATTGCGCGACTGCGCAATATTTTCGGCTTAGAGCCGAAAATAAGAAAATGTGCGCTCGTCCTGCTTTAGGCTCATGAGCGTCGCTTGAATGGGAGTGCGTCGTACGGACTGACGCTCCCATTCACGCGATGCTCAAGGGGCCCTCGTGCTACAGAAACTGCATGCAAAAAGGACCTATGACGTGCTAATGGCATTTCATGCAGAAATGGCCTTAGAATTCAAAAACATTCTTTTTGCAGATGATATTTTGTTATTAATTTCAAAGCCCCTGCAATCAATCCCTGTTTTGATGCAGTTGATTAATAATTTTGGTAAAACACCAAGGTATTCAAATGACTTGTTAGAATCATAGCACCATAGAATCATAGAGTTGGAAGAGACCACAGGGACCATCCAGTCCAACCCACTGTGCAGGAACGCACATCAAAGCACTCCCAACTTATGGCAAGCCTCTGTTTAAAAACCTCAGAAGAAATATATTCCACCACAGTGCAAGGCAGCATATTCCACTGCTGGACAGCTCTGATCATCAGGAAGTTCTTCCTAAGGTAGTTGTTCAAGTCAGAAATCCTGCTACTAGGAGACAAGATGGATCCTAGGATATTTAAAGCATGGCAGCTTCGATATTGCCCAAATTCTATTTATAGAAGTATAATTCTATTTATAATTATTCCTATTACATATAATTATCCCTAAGGGTTTATCTCAGAGTATTAATCTTAATATATGCAATCTGATAATATTACACAAGATTTAGAGAAATGTTTGGGCTTAAAAATGAGACTGTGGGGTAAGGTAAACACGATTAAAATTAATGTGATCCTGTTACCCCACAGGTACACCCTATCCCAGGGACTACAATTTTTAATATCAAATGTGATCCACCATGCCAGAGAAGTTGCTCAGATGAGCACGTAGACAAAAATGGTTGAACGATCGAGAACTAGGTCAGGCCAGTAAAATCCCCAGTCACATTGCCCAAGGAGACCTCAAGCTGTGCAAGCCTACGACAAACAAAGGGTCCTCAGCCACAGAAGAGCCAACTTGAGGGGATTAGTGTGTTTTCCCTAAGTTCAGCACTTGTGATTCTGGAAAAATCATACAAGGCAAGGACTATCTACGTAAATTTACACTACAACCCATTGCAACTGAAGATCTTGAAACATTGGCAACACATCATAAAACCATCATGCAAAAGGAGTTGCCATTGTTGAGCATCCTTTCCTTCGCAGTGCCTATTGTTCTCCCCAGGAGAAGATTTGCCCTTGAGGTACATTCTGCCCTACAAGTAGTCCTACTTTTTGAGACTTTCTTTGGAGAACTCCCTGCCACACTAGCAGACTGTCACTCTGTTAGCTGAGTAATCCCCTTAGCCGTTTCTTTGCTGAGTACCGTTTTTGTTTGCTGCTTCCCGGACCATGGACTTCAGGATAGGTGCCATATCACCCCATCTATAATCCCTTGCTATATCCTCTATCCATTTTTCACCTCTTTCCTTTCTCAATAGTTCTTGTGTGAGTGAGTGAGTGAGTGCGTTGGTGCTTGACAACCTTTCCAGTCAATAAAATCATGTATTTGACACATTTGTCTGGTTTTTGGCTTGGTCTGGCCCCATAAAAACTGGGTAAAAAAGACCCCGCTAGGTTACCCTGCCTCTTGTATTGCTAGCACTTGTGCTCCTTTAAGTTCCCTACCCTTTCTGACATGGAGCACATCGAGGTGTCCCCTAAGGGACCCCCAGCAAGCAGAGTAACAATCCCTAGAATTGGTTATGTTAGTAGTGGAATCTATCTACTTATATCTTGCAGGTATTTTCAAAACCTAGATGAATTGTTCAGAATATTTTGGAAGAAAACTAATTATCTAATATAATTTTATACACTTATCAAGAAAAAGAAGGATGAGGTCTTTTGTCCCTTGAAAAATATGCTTTCCAAATAGCAAGAATTTTGGATTTTGAATATGAGAAAGAAAAAAAGATGGGTCAGGATAGAAGGATATATAAACAATGATAGGATATAAGATCATAGGTGGGAAAGTTAAAATAAATAAAGGGTCTTTCTGGACAATGTGGCAGGTATGAGGAAAATGAGAAAGGAAATTTGAAGACAGGTAATTATTGCTATCCTATATAATGTTTAAATAAAGAAAGAGAATCTAGTAAAGAAATGATATTAAGGAAATGCAAAGAATTAGGATGTAGAACGATAGGTGAAGTATCTGTTAGTTTAGGAGAACATATAAAGATTAAGGGAGTTTTAGAGTCATTAGAGAAAAAGTATTGGCTACCACTGAGTAGAATTTTTAAAAAATTACAGGAAATGATAGTGAAAAAAGAATGCCAATATCCATTTGAATAATTATTGAAGATGAGAGATATGAAGCAAGCAAACTGATTGATAGCAAAAGCGATAGAATGCTTTTAGATAATCAATTTAATTTGACAGAGGGTTTAGTAGGAATATGGAAAGAAGATATTAGGATTAATAAGAAAGAAATGCAGCAATGGCTATAAGAGATAATTAAAAATAAAAATAATAAAGTTAGAGAACAACAGATGAATTAATAGGAAGATGGTACAGAATGCCATCTGAACCATTGAACCATGAGTGTGGTTCAAAAAGAACTTATGTTCATATATGGTGGGAATGTGGAAAAGTAGAAAGATTTTTGAAAGATATTGAACAGGAAATTAATAGAATTATACGGGAAAAGTTGAAAATAAATAAAGACTTTATTAATTAAACAATTATCAATTGTGGTACAGGTAGCCATTGCCTATGGGTGAAGGAAAAATGGGACCTTAACAGATGGAAATACTATATAGCAGTCTATATGCTATTTGGTTTTATGTTGGAGAAGAGGAGGTTATATCTAGGTCAGCTGAGAGAAGAGAACTGGTCCAGGAAGTAGAAGAAATTGACTGAGTTTGTAAACAAGAGATGGGGGGCTATGAGGATATGGATGCTATAGTTAAAATGATATACCACAGAAAGGGAAAAAGAAATTAATTCTAAAATACCATTCCAGAGATGTGTTGGGGAAGGGGGAAGGGATAAAATACAAATGTTCTGTATAATTTGTATGTATGATTTGAATAAATAAAAAACAGAAAAGGAGATTTTGGGGGTTTCCTCTCTTCCTAGAATTTCAATGCAAAGAATGCTAATTCCAATCAAAGAGGGAGGGGTTTTGCCTTCCAGATCTTCTTACATACCGTTGGGCATATTTGTTATCTTGTATTCATTTTTGGACACATCTACTTTAAATAAGTAACCCACCATGGTGCTTTGGGTTCTTCATTTCTGGCACCTCTATTCAAATGGAGAATACTTGGTTCTCATTTTATTAAAAAAGGCAGTGTTTTACCAACAATTTCAGCAGTTAGAACTGTGTGCCAAATGTTGTCTTGTCAATTGCAATTTGATCCATACTCTCATGCCAAATTGACTCTATGGAGGAATCTAGATTTGAAAATCAGCGAGGAACCATTTTTATAGAAGCTGAACCATTTTATGAACCGATAATGGTGTTGTCACCTTAAATCAATCATTTGGTGTTGACAATGACTGCTTGCCTTTTCCAGTTTTGCCTCTTTCAGTTAAATGGCAATATCTACAAATTGTTACATTACAGATTTGGTCCTGCTGCTCAAAGTGAATCTGAGGTTCCCTTAATATTAGGTATATTGAGGTCAACCAAGTATGTGTGTTTGTGTGTGTGTGTACACACATGCACACCCCCCAAAATATATATATATATATATATATATATAATTTATGAATAAATATGACATGTGAGGTAAATGAGGTTTACAACAAGAATGGAATGGAGAACTGAAATATTCAATTCTGACAAATCAATGGCCATTGGTTTTGATATACATAATTAGTATGGTTATAGATCTCCAACTACATCTTACATAACATTAATTGCTCTTTTGGATATATTGGCCACCACAAAATCTATTCAAGAAAGGTCTTTCTAAATTAGCAAATTGTTGGAGATGTAATACTGCTAACGCTTCCTTATATGTCTTGGAATTGTCCCGTAATAACTACATTTTGGGAGGAGGTAATTGCACAGGTAAATTTGGTTTTGGAAATTTAGGGACAGACATAGTCTTTTGAATTGTTTACCTGTTTCTTGGAAATTAGCATATGGACAATGGAAGTTGATTTTTGAATTCTTTTGACTATTGCAGGATTGATGCTTTGTTATTGGAAAGATCATTCTTTTTCTCCCTCCAGGATTCAATGGACAGAAGATCTAAAAAATTCTTGCAGCACTTGAAAAAATATCTAGACGAAATTTACAAATTTACAAATAGGCTTATGTTTGGACATTTGGTCAGCTTTCATAGAAACTTATGGCTAATATAGTTATCTTTCTTTCTTCTATTTTTTAGTTTCCTGCTTTTGTTATGCTGGAACATTACTGTATGTAACACTTTGAATATAAATATATGAAAAAAACAAACAAACCCAAAATGTACTCTTGCATTTTTGTTGGGTAACTCAAAATCTGATGTTCCTTGGATGCTGTGTGAGTAGAGAATGAGATAGGGGAGCATATTTCATCTCTCCTGGATATTCATGTTTTAATTTAGAATATCAGTGTGATGTAGTAGTTTGAGCATTAGACTATGACCCTGCAGAACAGGTTTCAGTTCCCTGTTTGGCCATGGAAACCCACCAGGTGGTCTCGGGTGTGTCACACATTCTCAGCCCCAGAAAAACCTGTGATAGATTCACCTTAGGGTCACCGTAAGTCAAAAATGACTTGAAGGCACACAACAACAACAGCAAACTTCTTTAATGGCAGTTTCTGCCATTAGAAAGAAATAACAGCTCTGAGGTTTTAACTGACTCGCCCAAAATTCCTCTTGATGCCGCTCATTACTGCTGCCTCCACCGGCTGAGTTGAATGATGTTCAACCAGTATCATGTTCTACCAAAATCTCCCCAGTGCCAGGATGAGATCCAGTGATCCACGAAACATAATCCTGAAATTCCCTAGCCATCGTAATTGGAGCACAGGATGATGATGTTGTTAGATTTGCTTCTATCCTACTGCCTCTGACAGCAATGCTATCATTTTATGTTGATCGGAAGTGACATAAAATTATATGAGTCCTGAAAACTTGACTGTGTCACTAGTGTCTCCAGTGTTTTTAAGCAGAGTCCTGATCTTCCTAAAACTGATGTAAACTACATGCATAAAGATGAACGAATGGGCAGCTCTAATCTTTTGGTGTCAATAACTAAAAGAGTGTGAGACACTTGTGGTACAAAGATGGATCACCAAACCTCCCAAGAGCACCTGAAGAACTAAAAGAAATTGTAATAAACTGGACACACGTGATGAAGTTGTTCTGATTCCTAATTTGTCTTTTCTCCAAAACAGATCATTTTAGCAGATGCAAGTCTTTTCTGTATGTATGCTTGGTGTGCATGTGTTTCATTTCTTCACGTTACAGTTTTCAAAAGAAAGACCATTCATCATGTGAGAAATTGGACTTAACACATCTCAATAGAATAGTTTTCTTTCTGAAAATAACAAAATCACATAATTAGTACTATTGTTCTCCTTGACTGAGAACACATGCTGAGAACACATTTCCTCACCTTGCTTCATCAGCATGAAACTCCCTCATCCAGATGTTTCTAAGGCCTTACAGGCAGTAGGCAGTTCCTTCAGGCAACACAAAGGTCTCATTTGCACACCTTGCACATTTGCATAAATTTCCATTTTTGACACTTAATAACACTACACTTTGAACACCTCTATGCTGCTGTGGGGCTTGCTGGTAACATTATCTGTGAAATAAGGGAAATAGTTGGATGAACAGCATCAGCATGTTTCAGATATATTTGATCTGGCTTACCATAACTATGTTTGAAGGTACATTCTCATAGAGTTGCTGTTTTTTCTGAGTTCCAAGGCAGATCTTACACATTTGCCAACATGCTGTATTTCTCTCCTTTCAGTGTCAAGTGGGCAGATTATCGTCACTCAGACACCAGCCTTTACACAGGCAAATTCTGGCGACAAAGTCATCATTCAGTGCCAAGCTTCCTCTTCTATGGGTAGTTACATGGCGTTGTATCGGTTTACAGCAAGCCAAAAACCTAGGCTACTTATTTATGATGTTACTAACCATTTCGATGGGACCCCGGATCGTTTTAGTGGCAGTGGAAGTGGCACTGACTTCACATTCACAATCAATGGTGTCCATCCTGAGGATGAGGGGGATTATTACTGTGGCCAGCGTCAAAGTCTTCCTCTCACAGTGATACATCTCAGTTCAAAAACCAGCTCACTACTGTAAAGCAACAGATGGCTTTGAGTTTTCTGTGGCACTGTTCCTTCTCTCTGCTCATTGCTCATGGGGTGTGTGTGTGAGGTGGAGCATAGGAGAAGGTGAGTTGATGGCTTCTCTGAAGGTGACATTAAATGAAAGCTGAGAATGCCTGTTCATGTTGAAGGAGTGCTCAAAAGGAGTAGAAAGTAGTCTCGTAGTCTCAGATGTTGGTGCCTAAAGTGCTTAAACATCTGAACTTGTATCAGAATGAGCAGAACTGGCCTTAAAGTCTACACTAGCTGATTTAGTGTAGATCGTGCAAGAAAGGAAGACAGTGAGCTCTGCTGAAACAAATAACATCTAGAGTAAAGAGTGAGAAAAACTGCTGCTGCTCCTACTCCTACTTTATTTACACCCTATCTTTTCCCCAAGATCAAGACTTAAGACAGCTTGCAAATTAAAATGATTACACCACAATGAAAACATACAAAACATCAAGATTAAAATCGAATTAAACTATCAAACGCATTAAAACAATTGAAAACATACACTTCAAAGGGATAAACCATTAAACCAGTACAATTTAAAACAATACAGCACCCTCTTATAAACTGTTTCTTTAAAAGCATTCACTTTTAAAAGTCTGCCTGAATAAGAAAGCTGTCATCTGCCAATTGGGGGATGGGAAGGAGGGGCCATTCTAGATTCCTTGGGGGGGGAGTTCCAAAGTCTAGGGGCAGCCACCGAGAAAGCCTTACCCCATGTTCCCATCAACAGTACCTGAAGATGGTACGCCTCTCTTGTGGATCTCTGAATCTGGCCAGGGTCATAGGGGAAGATATAGGCAATGTCTGTGGCATGTACGTTTGAGTGAGTGTGTGGCAAAACCTATACAGGGGTGTTTATATTCAGCTCACAACTATGGATATGCTCTCATCCTACCGTTGTTTTCCATTTGTGAAAATGTCAGAGTGATACACTGAGGGGTTATGGAGCATTGTTCAATGAAATATGGTATTAGACTTTGGGGGAGGTAGAAAGAAATGAAGACCAAACCTCTGCTGCCTCTGCAGTTACTCCTCCCAGAAACTGCCTTTGGGAGCAACAAGAGTTTTGCTGTGATCTTGCTTCATTCCTGAAAGGGTGGCAGAAGAAGAGAAAGTGAAAATATTGAAGTGTTTACACTGATACAGTCTTCCTTAACACACACAGCACCCACTGGTCTGGATTGGAATAGGAAAGGGTGACACAAGTAAAGCACGCAATTGCCAACCCACCTTTAAATTTATCCATAAGCAAATAATGGAGCGGGAGGGGGGAACCAGTGAACAGCCTTCAGTGCTTCCTCACAAATGCGGTGGCTGGAGGGCCCTGGTAGTCATTCCTCTGATCGGAAGGTACAACTGTCAGCCATAAAATAACTGATTGGCATTGTTTGCTAATAGAGTTGAAATGTTTATCCATAGAAGGACTTAAAAATGTCTTAAATGTAGAGCTGACAACTAATGCAGGGCTGACAACTGAAAGTCATCATCCTGCAAAATGGCTTAGTTTGGACTGTTCTAAAGATAAGTGTCTTCAAGTCATGTGAGCCCATCAATTTCACAGCCCTTTCTTTGGCATGGAATACTCACAGGTGGCTTTGCAAGTTTGTTCCTCTGAAGTATAGCCTACAGCACCTGCCATTCCTTGGCAGTCTGCATTTTTCAGTATCAACTAATCCAGACCCTGCTTAGTTTCCAAAACCAGACAGAACCCATTGCCTTCAAGGTATTTAGATAGACTCATGCCATTTCCACATGGCATCACAGTCTTACAACAGGAATGCGATGGCAGTGGTCCATGGGTTGTGCTTTCGCACAATGTTGTTGCAGTCCTGCAGCCACTGTATCCCCCTGTGTTGCAATTGAGGGATATTCGCTTAACAGAAAAAGTCCATTAAGCACCCGTGATTGCGCAACACTCTTGTCACTCCCAACCATGCCGAAGGGCTGGAAGTGCAATCACATGTTTCCTTCCCCACCGCAGTACAAGAAAGAGATCAGCTGCTCTGTGGAAAGAAGGCATGTGTCGCTTATGCTCCCTTCCAGAGGGAGCCAGCCGGGTGAGGAGGAGAGTGTTCCCATTGCGCTCCCATTGTGGCAAAGGTGCTGCCAGGATTGTGACGGGAAGTTGGCAGGAACCAGTGAGGTGCCGAAATGTCCTTAGAAATGAGTTACCTTGCTTCAGATAAGTCTGAAAATGACTGAGTTGGAATGCTTTGGCTCATGATTTGGGCTTTGCTCCAACTGGATGCACACCCCTAGTTAAAATAAATGGTTTCACAATGCAAATCGTATCCTGGAAGAAACTTCTTAATTTGCTTTGCTCCACCCAAGTGCCATTTCCTTCTTGCTCTGGGCAATGATTATAAATCAGTAGGTACCCATGTGGGATTTTACTGGACAGTGTTTCACATACTAGATAACTAGCACCATGTCGTTTCCAACACATCTTCCTTTGATTCTTCTTCTTTGGATCCAAGGTAGGAAGAAGAGGAGCCTTGGGTCTTGATTAATTTGACGTTTATATAAGATTGCTTGTGTCTTTGATTGTTCTCAGGACTGCAGTGTTATATTTTTGATAAGCATACAGAGACCTAAAAAGCTGCTTTGTTCTCTTTTCTATCTAGCTGCCCAAGCGGGTGAGGAGGTGGTGGTGACTCAGTCTCCACAATCACTATTCTTACCCATTGGAGGTACGGCTACAATTAAATGCCAGACAAATGTTGATATAGATGATGACATGAACTGGTACCACCAGAAACCAGATGAGCCCCCTAAACTCCTCTTCTATGAAGTAAGCAACCGTCAAACTGGAGTTCCAACACGCTTCAGTAATAATGGCTATGGAACAGATTTCACCATGACCATCGATGGCCTTGAAGTTGATGATGCTGGATATTTCTACTGTCAGCAAAGTGATCGTGTTCCTCTGCACAGTGATACAATCCAATGCATAAACCCCTCTTGAGAGCTCTGGGTCTTCATGTTGGCCACCTGTCAGTAAATAGCTGGCAAAGACGAATGAAAGCAGGTGCTTCTCAGTTCTGCAAAAGAAGCAGGAACTGCACCCAATGAAATCCACATCAAAGTGCTCAAAAGATGGCTGCTTTGTTGATTTAAAAAAAGAGAAAAGCCTGGTGCATTTTGGCCTGTGTATACACTTAAGGCATTTTTTAGGGGCAATTTAGAAACGAACTTCAGAAAATTCTGGACCAGGAACTCTTAGGCCATTTACCGGACAAACAAAAAACAGTTACAAAAGCATAGTTTGAAATGCCCTAGATCACTGCCAAACCTTTCAACATTTCAGAGATGAAAACAGGTTCTCTTGTGACTTTTCATAACAGCATTATTCAGTAGCAGAAGCAGAAGCTTCTGCAGACTTAGGTCTACTTCATCAGATGCATGGAGTGAAGTTCCCAGGAGCAGACATTTACAGCT
Organism: Ctenosaura bakeri; assembly: GCA_948474755.1. Lineage (NCBI taxonomy): Eukaryota > Metazoa > Chordata > Lepidosauria > Squamata > Iguanidae > Ctenosaura > Ctenosaura bakeri. Next base: position 187,793 of record CAOLHI010002355.1, read on the forward strand.
AAGCACTTTACTCCATGCATCTGATGAAGCAGACTTAAGTCTGCCAGAGCTCATACTACTGACTTCTATTTCTCAGTCTCAAAGGTGTCACAGGTTCCTTTTGCATACTGATCCGGACTAACACAGTTATATCTTTGAATTCTACCTCCCTAGGAGTGTATATATATGTTGTTATTTTGTTTGCAGGATGCTTTATCTCAGAATGGACCCAGTTGTACTTATTGTCTACTTATTATTGGAGGGAATTTCCAAAATCTAAGGAAATTTGGATCCCACATCAGCCAGCTCAGAAAACTACGAGTGCACTACAGGATCCTTCTTCTGCATGTCATTCATTCTAGAAGCCCTGAACTCTGATCAATCTATGCTGTTGTTCTGTGCCTTCAAGTCTTTTCTGCCTTATGGTAACCATAAGGCAACCTTATCACAAGGTTTTCTTGGCAAGATTTGTTTAGCGAGGATTTGCCTTTGTCCTTCTCCAATGCTGAGAGAATGTGACTCGAAAGAGAATTGCACTGGGCTACCCAGTGACTGAGTAGGGATTCGAACCATGGTCTTCCAGAGTCTCAGTTCAACACTCAAACCACTAAATTGTGCTGGGAAGTTCTAATGTATTTACCTCTAGGTGATGGGGTTCTTATTTGCCAGATGACGCCAAAAATGCAAATTCTGAGTTGCAGCCAATCTTAATACTTCCAGAAACTGAGCTTGCCACCTGCTTTCTTCTGCCTGTACACATTTGCTAAGTATGACCAGTATCTGATCACTAATGATTGAGTGGGTCTGAAATCCCCATCTAGAGACAAGGAGTGTATGCAGACTTCATGGATATAAAACCCTGACATATACCTGGTCTTCTTGTTTACAGCACCCATCCAACACTTTTTTGTGCCATCAAGTTCAATGAAAAGTTCTGGAGAACTTAAAATGGTGCTCCCTTCTGTGGCGTTTTGGTTGGTGCTTTTGGTAAATCCTGCTCAACTAAGCATTTTCTTTACACTTTCTTCTCCCATTTGCTCCCAGATCAATGGGGCTTTAGACAGTAATGATTCCCCGCATGCTTTTACTCTCTACATACTGTTTCTAGAATTTTGCCCACTTGCTCATTCACCCACTGTAATGCATGGTCTTCAATGTATCCATGCATCTAAGCAACCAGACCATGTGACCACAGAACCTGCCAGGTGTGTCTATGGCCATATGAAAGATTCTTCTCTCTCTTTCTCTCCTTCCTTAAGATGGCAAGTGCCCGCTCTGATGTTCCTCTTCTTGAAACTTTCCTCTAGTTAGCCAGGAGTTAGGTACTTTCTGTATATATATTTTCTCAATGTATATTTTAATGTAACCAGTAAAGGGAGGGAGCCCGGGTGGCACAGTGGTTAAATGCCAGTATTGCAGCTACAAGGTTGTAGGTTTGATCCTGCCGGGCTCCAGGTTGACTCAGCCTTCCATCCTTCTGTAGATCAGTTAAATGAGTACCCAGTTTGTTGGGGGCAATTAACTAACACATTGTAAACAGCTTAGAGAGCACTTAGCTGGTAAGTGGTAAAGAAATACACATGCTATTGCTAAAGTTTTTAGTTAAGCAATTTGCACGCTGTTTGTCTTTTTTGGCTGAAGCTAGTCTCAGAAGTTCAGCACTTGCATACTCTATTGAAAGAAACTTGATTCTTAATCAGACCACTCTTCATCTTTCCCAGAAAAGGGGCAGGAAACTGACCCTAACCCAACAGATCCTGATAAAAATGTTGTCCACCTGCCCCCCCATCCTCCCTTTCTTGGACCACCATAGTGACACCTTTACAGCTATTTTGGCAACAAATCCCCACAAAGGGAAAATGGAGCCCACACTGAATTCTTTCTCCATCTGTCCAGATCCCTGGACAATTGTGCAAAATGATGAGGAAATTGGTTCTTGCCCATAGAATTCATATACATCAGCTCATATCTTTTCCATCCATGAGGAAAAAAAGACAAGGTGTCATTGATTTAAACTAAGGCAACATTTATTACTTACTTAAACATGAATGAAATAGCAGAGGGCCCTTCCCTATCAGTCTAAGGCAGGTGTCATCCAGATGTCCTCCTTGGACTATATGGCTACGACACTTTGCCCAAGAGCCCTGCTGTATGTTACAGCTTTTCACTGGTGAGCATCATTATATGGGACAGGACAGGAGCAGCTGCCCTCCTGCCAAGCCCCATGGCTTTAGTGGCTGGAATCCTGGCAAACCTCAGAGGTTTTCTCTTGAAACATGTTCCTGTTTCCTGTGATACAAGGGAGGGCCTGAGAAATCCTTTCTTACAGAAATGTGTCCTCAGATGTTCACCAGTTCTCTTTTGACTTATGGTTCACTAACTGCTACGGTGACAACGTCAGGGCATTCAGAATGTTAGTGTGGTGTGTCCAAGGCGGTTTCTCTGGTGGACGGAGAAGTGAAGTCATCTTGACCTTTGCAGCACAGCTGCAAGGTTTGTTATGGCTATCTTGCCTTCCAAGGTCCTGTCACATAAGAAAACATTAAGCATGGGCAGATTGTATCTAATGGATGTATTGGATCACCTGATGTATATCTAGGAGTGGCCAAGCCCTTAAAAGGCTTACATCATGCTCTGTAAAGGACCCTAGCCCTTGCCCTTTCTCTTGCCCTTACTCATGCATCATGTCTCTTGTATTTTGTACCTGTTGTTTTTGATTCTAGACATGCTATCGGAAGCACTATGCTTATCTTGTGCTCTGCTTTAATAAACTGCACTTAGCCTTTACGCATTGAGCTTTCTTTTCCAGCCTGGAGCAGCTAGCAGTGGTTTAGCACTGCTTCTTATTTTTGCACTTTGCACATGCTCTGGGGTGCATACTTAAGACACCCTGACAGACAAATTATTTAACCTCAGCCACATCTATGATCTACCCATAGACAACCAGTTGGATTCACAACAGGCAAGGCAAAAAGCAATTCCTGAACTTTTTTTAAAAAAAAATGAGCATGGACAAAATAGAGATGCCCTTGGATAGAGTGGGAGCATATCCTCTCATAATTAAAATAATTGCAAGTCTCAACCACTAAAGCAGTTGTTGAGGATGTCCTTTCCTTAATGATCCATTCCGCTCCCTAAACTACAAACCCCAGGATTCCATAGGATGTTGATAATGGAATAATAGCACTATAGCAGTCTAGTGTGGAAATGGCCATTGTGCACAGAAGAAGGGACACAGAAAGGGCCGAAGGAGTTTAAGATTTTGTCTGAACATTGATTTCCATCAACATGCCCCTACACAGCTCCAGTATGCTTGGATTTCAGAGCAGTCCTACTCTTTCCACAACAAGCACAAATGACATCCATAAAGGTGAGCAAACTGATACCTCTAAAACTGTTGTGTTACTACATGAGGATCCAGAAGAATAGGCATGTCATATGATGTGCCAGCGCACAGTAATAACTCTTCCAAGTACACATACAAAGCCAAAGAGAATTGCAAATAACTACACTGACATATCTCATGAATGTAATGTGTATTCCTACCTTGTTTATTCTTTAAATATATGCTACCCTTTCTTTCTGTTGAGCAGGAAACAACTTTTCCTTGTTTAAATATCTGGAATTCCATTCACAGTTGCATTTCTCAGTGAGAGATGCAAAAAAACCAGAAAAAATGATATCATGGTGAACTGAAGTTGAACTTACTCAATGAACAGTTTCTTTCTGAAAATTCAGATACCCATGTAATTAAATAGTTCCAATCCTGTGTTGAGGAATTCTTTTTCTTGACTGAGATGGTTACATGCTGTTCCTCTTCATGCTTGTGTGGCTTGCAACCTTCACCCAGGTGTTTCTGGTGCCTTGAGGGAGTGTACAACTCTTACATGCTGAGACAACTGTTACAGTTGCAACCCTTGAAGATTTGCACAGATTTCCATAACCAGACACTTAATTGTTCCCTACTTTGATCCCCATCATGCTGAAGGCTGCCTGCCTAGTAAAATTATCTAAGAAAGAAAAGAAACAGCTCAATGTACAGCATCAGCATCATGTTACATATAATCTGGATTTGACTTGCTTTGAGTTTCTTTGAAGGTAAGATTCCATGGATGTACTGCTCTCTCTGATTTTTCAGGCAAATTTTATGATTCTATCAATGTGATCAATTTTTCTTCTCCCAGAAACCAGCGGACAGATTGTGATCACTCAGACTCCGGCCTCTTTACAGGCAAATCCTGGGGACAGAATCACCATTCAGTGCAAAGCTTCCTCCTCCATCAGTAATGAGATGTATTTATATCAGTTGATTCCAGGACAAAACCCCAAGCTACTGATTTATTATGCCACCAATCGTCTTGAAGGGGCCCCAGATCACTTTAGTGGAAGCCAGAGTGGCACTGATTTCTCTTTCACTATCAATGGTGCACGTCCTGAGGATGAAGGGGAGTACTACTGTGGCCAATACAACAGCATCCCTCTACACAGTGATACATTGCAATGCAAAAACCAGCTCATTGATCTAAGGCAGCAGGAATGGCATGGAGAATATGCAAAAATGTTCTGTCAACCTCACCCAGTATCTCTTTCTATGAAAGGGTTACAAGCTTGATAGATGAAAGGAATGCTGTAGATGTAATATATCATGACTTCAATAAGGTCTTTGACAAAGTTCCCCATGACATTCTTGCAAAGAAGCTAGTAAAATGCAGGTTAGGTGGGTTTGCAATTGGTTGACCAACTGAACCCAAAGAGTGCTCACCAATGCCTGCTTTTCATCCTGGAGAGAAGTGACAAGCGGGATGCCACAGGATTCACTCCTGGGACCAGTACTATTTAACATCTTCATCAATGACTTGGATGAAGGAGTATAGGCCATGCTGATCAAATTTGCAAATGACACCAAACTGGGAGGAGTTGCTAATACCCCAGAGAACAGGATCAAATTTCAAAATGATCTTGACAGATTGAAGAGCTGGGCCAAAGCTAACAAAATGAATTTCAACAGGGAAAAATGTAAGGTCCTACACTTAGGTAGAAAAAATAGAATGCACAAATATAGGATGGGGGACGCGTGGCTGGATAGTAGTACTTGTGAAGGGGATCTAGGAGTCTTGGTAGATCACAAGCTGAACATGAGTCAGCAGTGTGATGAGGAAGCCAAGAAAGCCAACGCGATTCTTGGTTGCATCAATAGGAGTATGGTGTCTAGATCAAGGGAGGTAATGATACCATTCCATTCTGCATTGGTTAGGCCTCATTTGGAATACTCTGTCCAGTTCTGGGCACCTCAATTCAAGAAGGATATCAACAAGCTGGAATGTGTCCAGAGGAGGGCGACCAAAATGGTGAAGGCTCTGGAAGCCATGCCCTATGAGGAACAGCTTAGGGAGCTGGGTAAGTTTAGTCTGCAGAAGAGAAGGTTAAGAGGGGCCATGATAACCATGTTTAAATATTTGAAGGGATGTCATGTCGAGGAGGGAATGGGCTTGTTTTCTCTTGCTCCAAAGACTAGGACAAGGAGCAATGGATTCAAGCTGCAGGAAAGGAGATTCCACCTGAAACTTGGGAAGAAATTCCTGACAGTCAGAGCTGTCCGACAGTGGAATATGCTGCCTCAGAGTGTGATAGAGTCTCCTTCTTTGGAGGTTTTTAAGCAGAGGCTGGATGGCCATCTGTTGGGAATACTTTGATGTGTGTTCCTGCCTAGCAGGGGGTTGGACTGGATGGTCGCTGGGGTCTCTTCTGACTCTGTGATTCTACGATTCTATGTTGGGTGTAAGGTGGAGCATGGGGCAAGGGCTTTAGATGAATGGCTGCTCTGCAGATCAGTGGATGGACAAAGGGCTTGGCCACATGTCCTTCATAGCCTCAGTCTCAGGCAGAAGCAGTGACTGAAGGAAATCTGGCAGAAAGTGGAGTAGCATTTGCTATTGGTGCCTGATGGGCCTACTGTCTTTAAAAGTATAATAGAAAAGAATGCAGCAGATTTCTTTTATCACCTCATATTAGAATTTTACATCCTGCTGTGATCTAGACCCTCAACATCAGATAATTTTATGCCTACAATACCTTTATCATGTTTCTAAGATCTGAAAGATTACCCATATAGTATCAGCTCCCTTGCCTCAAAGCCACTAGCAGCGTCCTTGATTGGATGTAGACAGTCATGAGATGAATAAGCCCATTGAAATCAATTCAACATAGACCGGAATGGGTGAGAAGAATGGGTGAGTAGGAATTAGATACCACAGAAGGACTCAGGCAAGAAATCTGGATCTGAAGTAGTAACTTATACATTAAGAGTGGGAACATGGAATAAGAAATAATAGAAAAATCTATATATGGTTATTAAGTAAGCAGATATTGGTATAAGAATACCACAAAAAGACAATTCACAATATGGAGGTTTAGTTTAAAATAAATTCAATGTTGGGATTGGACTTAGGGAAAATGCGAAATAAGGATAGTAGGGTGGGTTGGGAGGAGGGTTGAAACTAGGGTGAGTAGGGAGGGGGAGAGAGAGAGGAAGGGGAAGAACTATGGGAGCAACCCAAACTGCATATCAATGGGGGGCAGGAATACAAAATATGGAAAATATAGGAATGAGAACATGAAAAAAACAGCTATTTTACACTTTATGGAAAAAATCTCTTTTTTGCTATACGTTGAATGTTATTGTAATACTTGAATGTTAGCTATATAAAAACTAAGAAAAAAAGAAATCAAATCATCATGACTAATTTGTTTCATCAATTGGTATGGGTCTATGGTAAGTATGACTAAGTCTGGAACCCGCAATGCATGCGCTCAGCAGTGATAAGGGCGTCACTCATGCCTCCTGTTGCTTTCAGAGGGAATGTTTTTGATCACACCCCTCCAACAGTGAGAACTAAACGAGGGCACCCCTTCTTCAGTAACTAACTTGACTGGCATCCAAAATGGTCATTGTCATAGGTCAGCATAAACATTCTGAAGGATTGGGCAGAAGGTTTGTAAAACAATCTGAGGGTAGTAAATGGCAGTAGAATGTGTCAAACAGACGTACACCAGGACTGGTCTTATTGTCAGTGCTGGTCAAAACTACTGCCCAGCTAATAATGCTGAAAGTTTCGGCCACCTCAAAGGTTCAAAAGCAGATTCATTATGTGGAAAATTAGAACTGAGCATATTTCCATATGATATTTTCTACCACAGAAATGTCCAGAATATAATAGAGATTCCAGAAGGAAAAATGGTGGAGTGCCGTTATTTCCGCTCATAGCTCAAGACAGGAACTGGGGGAGAGAAGTGGCATACACTTCATCATTATTTTACTAAGTTGCACAAGAAACAACAAATTTCTTGAAGTAAGATGGAGGAATATTTACATAGGCCAAAGACAACTGAGATTTCATATTCTCAAAAACAGTACCAATAACAGCAAATCAAATTGCTGAGGCAATTAAAAAGATTAAGTTGGATGAAGCTCCAGAACTGGATGATCTATCGTCTAGTTACTATAAAAACTTTGAGGAGCAATTATATTTCTCCATGCTAAAGTTAATAAACTCAATTTTACTGGCAAAAAGGATTCCATCGTAGTGGAAGGAGGCACCTATTGTCTTTATAAAGGATCTAGATTTGACTATGACAAAGAATTATAGATGTATTTCTATACTGAATAATGACTATAAATTTTTTACAATAATTCCAGTGGAAAGAGTGAAAAAGATCCTGCAAGAGTTCATACATGTGCTTTACGTGAGATACTTACAGTGGAAACTCCAGACCTGGTTAGACCAAGAAAGCATACTTGCAGAGGAACAATCAAGCTTTAGGGAAGGCTGATCCCCAATAGATCAGTGTCTTATACTCCACCATCTTATCAAAAAAACATTCCTCCCACAACACAGCCTCTCTCTATGCTGCCTTTATACACTTTAAAGCAGCTTTTGACTCTATATCTCAAACCAAACTGTGGGGAAAAATGAAGCCTTCCTCGATTGATCAAGGTCTACTCCATTTAATTTGTATGCTGCATATGAGGGGACCTCATTCAAAGTAAGATATAAGCCCCAGAGCCATCTCACTAATGCCATCATTACTGAGAAGGGTGTCAAGCAAGGTTGCATACTAGCTCCATTTTTACATTAACTGCATGATGGGCCATCTCAACACCACAAACTTCCATTCTCCAAAACTAGTGAGAAGGCATATCTCAGTTCTGCTTTATGCAGATGATGCAGCAATACTTTCAAGAACACCTATTGGCTTAAAAAGAGCACTAAGAGCATTAACACAGTACTGCAGACAGGATCAGCTAGAATTCAATTATCAAAAGAGTAAAAGTATGGCGTTTGCTAAAAGGCCCAAGAGCCATACCTGGAGTAAAGATGGCCACAAGATTGAACAGGTTTCCTGCTTCAAATATCTGCGGGTAATCTTTCATGCTACTGGTTGTAGGAAAGCACATGGGAAGTATGTTGCTGGTAATGCACAGTGGAGCTCACTAGCCATCCTTAAATTTCTTAAGATAAGAGGAGGCCATTATATACCTGCAGTGCTCAAACTTTTCGAAAGCAATCAGTAGCACAAATGCTTTACAGATCCCAGCTGGGATCCTTCACCAACTCTGCACTGTTAGAACTTGTACAATCTAAATTCTTAAGATCAGCTTTCCAAGTTCCAAAATGTGTCTCTAATGCAACTCTGAGACAGGAGTCAGGCTTTATGAAAGTGGAGACCAGAGTCTGGGTGACTGTATTCAGCTATTGGCTTAGGCTATCCTTCTTTCTCACTGGCCTTGCTCCACTAACCTTGAGTGATGATTTCCAATCTGTGTGGAAACAGACAGTGATAACTAAAATCTCATCACTGAGCTTTTCTCCAGATCTTCTGCTCAGCACAGGATACAATCAGGCTAAAGCAGCTATGAAATAATGAGTAGTAGACATAGAGCGACTACTGGATCTAGCTAGTGCTCCAACCTTTATTGCTAGTGACTCTAACAGATATCTTGCTTCACCTATGGCATATTTAGCCAAAGTAGAAATACCTAAACACTGGAGGGCCTTTACTTTGGCACAATGTCATGTCCTCCTCTCAGCTGTCCTTGAAGGCTGATACAAGAAGACCTCCTTCCCTATGACCCTAGTCCAATAGAAACAACAGAGCAGGTATTGCTCTGGTGCTCGTACTACAGGGATATTTGCATTAGCCGTATTTCACCCCTACCGAATAAATACAAAGGATGCACGGGACAGTTCTATACTTCACTATTGCTTTCAGTCACCAACACTGACATAACATATAATGTTGCCAAATTCTGTGCAGCAGTGGTTAAAATTCATTAGGCAATGATCTCTGCAGTAGACTAGTATCAATCTTGTCTTGTTACATTGGAGCTACATAACCTAAAAGGATATTTTAAATACTGTTTTCAACCTGATTTTACCCTCTTTTTAATCTGTACCCCCTTTTTACCTGTGCTGGTCTATGACCATAATAAAGATTCCTATTCTATTTTATTCTGATAATGGGGTATTAAGTAAGCCATGTGACACCCAAAAAGGTACACAACAGCATTGTTTCTCTCCTCTTAGTTTTTTATCTTGGCCAAGGAAGTTTTGAATAGAGATATAGGACGTGACTAAAGAATTAAAAAGATAAAAGTTAAAAAAGAGGAGTATAAATTATGAACATTTGCGGATGACTTGGTGATTTCTTTTTTAAACAAAACTATTGAATGCATAGAAGCTTTGGTAGAAACAATAAAAGAATTTGGGAACAAAGCGGGATTTAAGATAAATAATAAAAAAGATGATGTTGACAAAAAATATGAAAAAGACAGAACAAGAATGTTTGGCTGTTAAACTGGGCTTTATTTGGCTGTTAAGTCAGGCTTTGTCAGGACAGATATGAAGATGTAGTGCTAACATCTTTTGTCATAAACTGTACATGCACCTCAAAAGCTACCTTGTTCAAAAAGGTAAATGAAGGAATCCTGACGCATGCTGTTTAGATACTGAAACAGTGAATTTATTGAGTTTATTTGTATTCTGCTGTGTCCCTTTAAACGGTTCTGAATTCTAGAAAACAACTTCTTGATGGTTGCAGTTTATTCTTCTGAAAATCACGCATATAAATCTAATTTGCTTCCTGATTATCATGTATATGGTAGAATAGGATCCATCTATATTTTGTCTATATGATGGCCTGTCACAACATATTCAACTCCATCTGCTTTCCCAGGGCTTGTTGCAATGATTATGAAACATGAAGAAACTGAATTGTTTACTGCTTTTTTAATATGTGTTTTATATTAAGATGCTTTGCTTCTGCTATAACCTCCTTTTTAGCACCTAGATTTGCTAATCTGAGGTAGCTGCAGAGGCTGGGAATAGCTGTAGGAGGGACCTGCCAGGAAAAGAAGATGCTTTAGTTTCACTTGAGAAATAAAGCAAGTGTTTGGTGTCTGGGCATAATGTCAGGGCTGAAGGGTTGTCACAGTGGACAGGTAGAAGAGAGTTGGAGTGGTTAGGGAAAGTGCATAGCAACAAAGGGAACTTTTCGTGGACAAAATCGAACGTACAATCTACTGCTCATAAAGTACTGATATCTTTGTCTACTGCATTTGTATTCTGTATTGTATTTTGTTTAGGGTTGACATCAAAGTTCTAGTGGTAATAATTATTTTATTTTTCATTTAATTTATGTGTTATTGTGTAGTTGTGTGGTTATAAAGTTTTAATGAACAGCATGCAATATATATATATATATATCATAAAGTAGTTGGATCTTCTGAAATTTTCTCCTCGACTGAGATTGTGGCATGAGATTTTCCTCATGCTTCAGCAACTTGAAACCCACACTCAGGTGTTTCTGGAGATTTGCAGTCATTTCCTAAAGGCAGAGACAACAATTAAATCTATTCTGCTTGCCTTGCAGATTTGCATAAATTTCCCTACTTGATACATAATAAGACCCCACTTTGATCCTTGTCATTCTGAAGCTTGACATCCTGGTAACACTTCTGAGAGATAAAAGAAATATTTGGATGAGCATCACAATGCTGCAGAGATACTTGATTTATGTGTTCTTTACTTTGTTTCAAGGCAAGATTCAATGGTGGTTTTGTTCTTTCCTCTTCCTGAGGAATATGTTATAGATATTCTTAATTTTTCTCTTTCCAGAATCAAGTGCAGAGAATGTGGTCCCTTAGACACCAGTTTCTTTACAAGCACAGCCTGGAGATAGAGTCACCATTAAATGCAAAGTCTCCTCTTCCATGAGTGATGACATGGCCTTATATCAACTTAAACCAGGACAAACCCCCAAGCTACTTGTCTATGAAGGTTCCAGCTGTTTCACAGGGACCCTAGATTGCTTTAGTGGCAGCTACAGTGGCACCGATTTCACTTTTGTTAGCAGTGGTGTACATCCTGAGGATGAAAGGATATATTACTGTGGGCAATACTATACCACACCTCTACACAGTGATAGATCTCAGTGCAAATACCCAATCAGGGACACATTTCAATACAAAACCATCTGAATGGTCTAATACAGTAAGAATGAATTTCTGTGGTCACTAAATGGGATGGACAAAACAGTATGGAAGAACCGTGAGAACTATGCTTGGATTGGATTAAGGATTGGATTCTGTTAGAAAAATCATTGACAAAAGATTTGGAGGAATTTGACAATAGATTTGGATGGCATGGTTATTTGTGTTATGATAACTTAGCAGTGAATAAGGACTTTAGTAATCATTGCATCCAGAAATCCTTATTGAAGGTTTGGCTATAGATAAAGCAGAAATATTATTAACTCCCAATTTGGACATCACCTCAGGAAGCGTTGAGGTGAGTATTTATCAAACAAAAACATTGATAGTTGGAACATATGCCCCAAATGGAAGCAAAAGTGATTTTTTCATTAGACTTCAAGCTGAAATCATGAATTATCTATCAAGTAAATTTCAAAATAATATTATTCTCTTGGGAGATATGAATGGAGTGATAAATCCTAGGATGGACAGAACAACGCAGAAGAAAATGCAGAGAAACCAGAGTAAACTCCCCAAAAGCTTCTTTTCGATGATGGGCGATTTTTCATTACTCGATATATGGAGATTTAAGAATGGACATGCTCAAGGATATACCTACTTTTTTGGACTAGCATAAATCTATGTCAAGAATTGATTTAATTTTGGCATCTAGAACTCTTCTTACCTTCATAACAAAAATGGATATTTTACCAAAATTGTGCTCAGATCACAATCCTATTCAAACAGAACTATGGCTGAAAACCAGAGAAAAATCTAGAGATTAAATGATGCCATCTTCCAAAAAGAAGAATATATACAAAAAGCTAAAGAGGCAGTTAAACAATATTTCCAAGAGAATACTTTAGAAAAGATACCTATGAAAACAGTGTGGGACACCAGCAAAGCAGTACTTGGAGGATTTTTCATGAAATGGGGTTCCAAGCTGAAGAAAAAGAAAAGTTAAAAGATGCAAAAGATTTTGGATAGAATGACAAAGTTAGAAAAACTATTAAGGAAAAATCCAACCAATAATTGAACTATGCAAGAGTTTAAAAATTTGCAAGCCCATTTGAACTTCCGGTTTCAATGGCAGCGCGTTAGCCACCACAGCGTGAAGCTCTCGCTGAAGTGGCAACGACACGCGGTCAAACCAGTGGCAGATCAGCTGGCAGAATACCCCCCCGGTAAAGGGGGTTCCGTGGAAGCTCGTTGGGGGTCCGTTACCGCTTTCCAGGCGAAGAGCACTGTATGAGAGCTCGGATTGTCGGAAGAAAGCGAGGGGATCGAAGAGCGTTCATGCCCGCGTGTAAGTTGCTGGGTTCCAGTTAAAGTAGCGCCGTCCGAAACTTTTTTTAAAATTTCGTTTTGTTTTTTTTTGAAAGAGACATTTAATTTAAAAAGGACTTAGAGACGAACTCCAATGTGTAATATCGTATATTTCTCAAAGGTTTAAAGACTGAGCCGAAGGAGAATAGAAAATAGAAGGGCAAAGAAAGAGCCAGATCGTTAAAAGACAAAGTAAACAACAGATGAAGAGGTTGGGGGAAGACAGAGGGAGTTAAAGAAATTTACAGGAAAGACGAATGACCAGAGAGACTGAGTGACTAGGAAGATTACTGGAATATAAGATCCAAAAAGGAAAGAGAAAGAAAGTCTTCGAATGAAGTTAATTTGCAAGACTTTGGGGAAATCACTTTGATAGACGAACTTTTTTTTTTTTTCTTCTATGCTGGAGAGACGAAACAACAAAAGGGTTCCTTTTTGTTTTTCTTTCTTCTTCCACCGATTAAGAGGTGATGATTACAAACTACTGACTTTTTTTGGAATAATTTGGTTTATTAAAGTGAACTGTGTGGTTTGAGTGAATGAGGAGCAGTTAAGCCAGAAAGGAAAAGGGCTTGAGTTCGCAGTGACGGTGCTTAAGTCCTGCTTGAGCTCGCCGAAGAGCGTGCTGGAGGAAAGGACATCTTGGTGTAGAAGGAACTGTACAGAAGGAACAGTTGCAGAGACAGATTAGAAGAGACTGCAGAACAGTGAAAAGAGGAAAACAGAAATAGAGAAATAAAGACGTGAAGCTGCGAGAAATCGACATTGACAGAGAAGACACGAACTGCAATAAATGGTGCAAGTATTTAAAGGTTCAAAATGTGTATAGTGTTTATGTTTATGAAGTGAGAGAGCAAAGGGTTAAGAAGACCGGGACAGTTAATTAATTGGTGGATTTAAATATAATATTTCTAAGAATTAAGGTTCAATGACCCAATAACTGTGGGATGTGTAGTTGTGAAATTATTATTCACAGTTGGGAAGAAAGGAAATAGTATTTGATATTTTTGAAGTTCATTGATTGAGTAAGCTTACTTGACTCTGGCATCGAAGGAGTGAACTGGGGAGAAAAATAGAGGGGAAGGGTAAAGTGAACTGTGCTGGAGGGAAAGACATAAAGAATATGTAAAAGCAATAAGAGATATTTCATTGACAAGAAGTTATACTTTATATTAGTCACTATTGTTTAATGAGAAATAGATGTAGTAGTAATAAGTAAACATTTTCTATTGTATTATATTGTATTGGAATTTCAGTTGCACAGTATTGGACTCTATTGTGCCTATTCAAGAGTCTTGTGTATTGTAAAAAATCTGATATAAAGTGCTTTTTAACTGTGGGAGAGGGGAGAAGCAAAAAGTGAAGCAACAAGGTGACCTTGAATCTAATGACTTCTTAGATAACACAAGAAACGGGGAATAAAGCAGGAATTGAAAATAAGAATTAACCCTTACATAGATTAGTGTTGGAAAAATAGATCACTGCCGCCTCCTGCTGGGAAAAGAAGAAAACTACAGGAAACATAAGCTGTAAAATTGCACAAAGATAACAACTATGGCAGCAACAACGAGAAAAGGTGCCAAGGCACAGACTCAAACTCAATTGGAGTTGGTAGATCCCTCCAGAAGGACATCAATTGAATTGAGTCAACAGATAGCAAAAATACTGCAAGAAGTCAAAGGAATTAAACAAGAAATCAGACAGGAAATGAAAGAAACCAGAGCTGAAATCAAGACAGAGATTAAGAAAGAAATAGAAGTGATTGGGAAAAGAATGGACTCAATGAATAAGGAAATGAAAACAATAAAAGGAGAGATTCAAGAACTCCAACAGAAGACAAACCACCTAGAAAAAGATAAGGAGACACTTCAGAACAGGCAAAAAGAGGAAGAATCCTTGAGATTACAACAAGAGTTAAGATATCGAGACAGATGTGTTAAACTCAGAGGGATTGAAGAGGCTTCAGGGGAAAACTTGTATGAAAAGATAATCCCTGTCCTGGCAGCATATATACAAATAGACAATGAGAAAATGGAACTTCAAATAGACAGGATTTTCAGGGCTAGCTCCAATCTCGCAAGAGAGAAGGGTTGGCCCAGAGATATTGTGGTTTGCTGCACTAGAACAAAAATAAGGGACCAGATAATCCAAACTAACTATGAGAAACCATTGAAAATTGGAGAGAAGATTATAAAGATCTTTAAAGACATTCCATATGAGGTTCTCAGGAAGAGACAAGACTATAGATCCCTAACGCAGCTGCTACAAAAGCATAGAATAATGTACAAATGGGAAAGGATAGAAGGACTATCTTTTTCTTACAAGCAAAGAAGATACCGTATTAATAATACAGTGAGAGCGGAGGAAGTATATATAAAGATAAAAAGAGATCTCGAAGACAAGAGAGGACGAGATAATGTGGAGAAAGAAGCTCTAAAGAGGAGGAGACACAAGAAGAGAACCTAGCAGAAACACATTCAGATCAAAACCAGGACGAAGAAGAACAGGAACGGGCCTCCCTAAACAGTGAAACAGAGTTAAAAGAGGAGGATAAAGAACTGAAAGACCCAGAGCTGGAGATAGAAGATCTTTACGTAGAAGAAGAAGAAATTTAATCAGGAACTATGGCTTTTAAAATATTATCTTGGAATGTGAAAGGGATAAACTCGAACTACAAGAGAAGATTAGTGTTCCACTATATTGAGAAGGCAAAAGCTGATGTGATCTGCCTACAGGAAACCAAAATTAAAGATAAAGATACAAAATATCTCCGGAATCCTAAATTGGGGAATTGCTATGTATCGGCCACCCAAAAGAAGAAAAAGGAGTAGCCTTGTACATAAATCGGAATTATAAATCAGAATTGAAATTTCAAGATGATCAAGGCTACTACGTAGGAGTGGAACTCGCTCTTTCAGAAATGAAGGTACTTGTAGTTGGGGTTTATTCTCCAACAGAAGGAAAAAAAGGTTTTTATCAAAAATTACTTCAGGAATTATTAAATTACACTCAAGAGAATAATCAGGGTCATTTCCTTCTTTGTGGAGACTTTAATGGAGTACAAGATCCCAAAGAAGATAGGAGTGGAAGGAAATTAGATCAAACGCAACATGGTAAACTTCCAAAAACCTTCTTTAATCTTTTAGAAACAATGTCGCTACAAGATGTCTGGAAAACGAAATATGGTCAAGCAAAAGGATACACATTCTATTCAGAAACGCATAAGTCCATGTCAAGAATAGACATGTACTTAATTTCCAATATGATCCAAAATAGAGTATCCGAAATGGAGATCCTCCCGAGACTACATTCTGACCATCATCCTATACAACTAAAACTTAAACTGTGGAAAAGACCGATGAGATGGAGGCTAAATGATGAAATCTTTCAGAATCAAGTGTACATGGAAAAGATTAAACAAACGATTAAAGACTATTTCCATGAAAATATGACAGAAGAAGTGAGAATGCATACTATCTGGGATGCAAGTAAGGCAGTTCTGAGAGGCCATTTTATTCAATGGGGGACAGAGCTTAAAAAAAAAGGCAAGAGAAACACCAGCAAATTATAGAAAAAATAAGTCAAAGAGAAGAAATGATTAGACAAAACCCAGAGAATTGCCAAATTAAAACAGAATTGAGGATATTACAAGAACAACTGAAATCTGAACATCAAGAGGAAATAAACAGGAACTTGAAAAGAGTGAAGCAGAGGTTCTTTGAACAAGCTAACAAACCAGGAAAATGGTTAGCTTATAAACTAAGAAAGAAAAGGGAAAAGAACCTAATTACTGAAGTTTATAAGGATGGAAAAGTACTAACTGATCAGCAAGAAATCAAACGAGTCTTCCATAGATATTACAGTTTACTGTACAATGCAAAGGAAAGGAAGATTAACAACAAAATAAAGGCTTTCCTTGAGCAGTACAAAGTACCAGAAATTACAGAAGAGCAACAAAAAATACTAAATGCTAAAATAAGTACAAAGGAGATAATAGACGCTATTAAAAAGCAGAATATCTCTAAAGCGCCGGGTCCAGATGGTTTTTCGGCTTCCTATTATAAACAAATGCAAGAAGTTTTGCTGCCATACATGTCCAAACTATTCAATCAAATCCCAGAAGGAGGGAAACCCAACTCTTGGCAGAAAGTCGTAATTTCATTGATACCGAAAGAAGGCCGAGATCGTAAGGATCCGGGAAGCTATAGGCCGATATCCTTATTAAATGTAGACTATAAGATTTTTGCGAGTATTCTAGCTGAAAGAACTAAGAAAGTGCTACAAGATATAATAGGAGAAGAGCAAAACGGCTTTTTGCCACGAAGGCAACTAAAAAGTAATATACGGACAATCCTAAATGTTATAGAACATTACGAGAAGAACAACCAGAAGAAATTAGCATTGATTTTTATCGATGCAGAAAAAGCTTTCGATAATGTGAGCTGGGATTTCATGATGCAAGTCTTGGAAAAAATGAAATTTGGCGATACATATATGAATTGGATAAGAGAAATTTATTATAAACAAGAAGCTGCCTTAATCATAAATGGAGAAACAACCGAGAACTTTATGATAAAAAAAGGAACAAGGCAAGGATGCCCTTTATCCCCTTTATTATTCATAACGGTGTTGGAAGTTTTACTGAAGATGATTAGGGAAGATCCAAATATAAGAGGCTGTAAAGTAAAAGGGCACGAATTCAAGCTACAAGCATTTGCAGACGATCTAGTTATAATTCTGGAGGATCCGAGTACAGATACAGACGAATTAATAGTGAAATTGAAGTCATTTGGTGACTTGTCAGGATTTAAAATTAATGAAGAAAAGACAAAAATATTAACAAAAAACATAAAATTGGAAGAGCAAAAAGAATTGGCGGCCAGAACAGGGTTTAAAATAGAAAAGAAAGTTAAGTACTTAGGCTTCTGGATATCCAAAAGAAATAATGAACTATTCGAGAATAACTATAAGACTGCCTGGAAAGAAATTCAAAATTCTTTTAATATATGGAAACAATTGAGACTATCTTTATCTGGTCGAATAGCAGCAATAAAAATGAATGTACTGCCGAAGCTGAACTTTCTATTCCAAAATTTGCCTATTATTACAAGTGACAAACCATTTACTGATTGGCAGAGAGAAATTACGAAATTCATATGGGAAAAGAAGAAACCAAGAGTTAAATGGAAGATGCTTATTGAAAAGAAAGAAAAAGGGGGCTTTGGAGTACCGGATCTGCGAATTTACTATCAGGCAAGTGCTTTAGTATGGATTAAAGAGTGGATAACCTTGGAAGAAAGAAACATAATGAAGCTTGAAGGCGCTGACCTACGTATGGGATGGCACGCCTATATTTGGTATAATAAGGAGAAAACTGATAAAGAATTTCTTAATCATTACTTGCGAAAATCCCTTTTAATGAATTGGCAAAGATTTAAGAGAAAATATTACAAACAAACTCCCCTATGGATATCCACCCATGATGCTTTTTTTGGATCACGACGAGAGCCTCTGGAGAAGATAATAAGATATAAAGATTTACTAGTCAAGACAGCCAACTCTGGAATCAGAATAAAAACTAGAGAAGAAATAGAAAATGAAGGCTTCAAATGCGGATGGTTCCTATATAGGCAGCTTCAAGAAAGATTCAAGATAGATATGAAGTTGGAAGGTTTTGACTTGAATAAAGAAGATAAAATATTTGAAAAAATTATTTTTTCAGAGCAAAACCATATGACCTCCAAAATGTATCAACTTTTGTTGGAAAGAGAACTCGAATCAGAACAAATTAAAACATCTATGATTACCTGGGCACAGAACATTGGCCATGAAATACAGTTGGAGCATTGGGAAAAGAGTTGGCGGGACACTCAGAAATTTACTGTTGCCCAAAATTTGAAGGAAAATTACCTTAAGATGTTTCATAGATGGCATCTAGACCCAGTTAGAATAAATAAAATATACAAAACAAAAGATAAAAAATGTTGGAAGTGTGATCATGAAAATGGTACGTTTTATCACGTTTGGTAGACGTGTGACAAGGCGAAAAAGTACTGGAAAGAAATTCAAACATTGATTTCGAAGGCCTTAAAAATTAACATTCCATTATTACCAGAATTTTTTCTATTAAATATCCTACAGAAGATAGATACAGAGAAAAGAAAGAAATTTTGGAGAATATTACTATACATGATAACAGCAGCTAGACTTCTTTATGCCAGCAAATGGAAAAATGCACACACTCCTCTAATCTGTGAATGGAAAATAAAAGTGATGGAATATCGAGAAATGGACAGATTAGTAATGAAACTTCAGGATAGAGATCAAGCTATCAATGAACAAGAGTGGAAGCAAGTAGAGGAATTTTTGTTCCCAAAATAAGATAAATTTAACAAAAGTGATTTTGTTATGGCACGGACGTTTGATAATTACAAAAAATGACATGAGACAATACTTTAAGAGGCGAGGAAGCTGTTAATTACTAATAGAAATTAAAGAGAAACCTGATTTTATGCATTTAGTTTAGATTTACCTAGGAGTAAGTAAGGAAGTGATAAGAAGAAAAGAGGAGGGCGAGAGGGAAATATACAGATCTTAAACAAATTTGATTATGAAAATGGGCAATAGGAGCAGAGGTCTGTATATTAATATGTGCTTACTTTTTTATGGAAAAATATGCTTGGAAAAAAAAATGCAAACATGGTAATCGATTATGGAAATGTATGTTTTATTTTTCTTAATTTAATAAAATTATAAAATAAAAAAAAAAATTGCAAGCCCATTTAAATCAAGAAAATTTGACTGAAATCAAGAACAAAATTAAAGAAGCTTGCCAGACATTTTTTGAACAAGCTAACAAGACAGGAAAATGGCTGGCTTATAAACTTCTGGAAAAAAAAGGATAAGAGGACAATTTTGAAGATAAAGAAAGGTAATATAGAACTAACCCAACAAGACGATATTAAACAGGCTTTTAAAAAAATATTATCAACAATTATTTGATGCAAAACTGCCCACCCCTTTGGAAATCCAGAAAATATTCTCTTAGTTAGAGAAAAAGGAAACTTTCAAATTTTCAGAAAATCATAAAATTATTTTGAATGGGCCTATAACACTGCTTGAGGTAATAGATACCATTCGAAAATTAAAGTTAGACAAAACTCCTGGACCTGATGGATTTTCAGCTAAATATTATAAAATACTTGAAGAAGAAATTTCTAAACCTCTACAAGCGACATCTCATGATATTCTTCAATCAGGTAAACCAGAAATATGGAATAAAGCAAACATATCCTTAATTCCAAAGGAAAGAAAGGACTTAATAGATGTTCAAAATTATCACCCAATCTCATTACTCAACATTGACTACAATTTTTTTACAGCTATATTAACTAACAGGCTAAAGAAGGTACCACTGGATTTAATTCAAGAAAATCAAAATGGTTTCTTACCAAAAAGATACCTAAAAGAAAATATAAGAACTGTTTTGAACATAATTGGACACTATGAAAAACATAATGAGAAAAAACTCACAATATTTCTTGACATGGAAAAAGCTTTTGATACAATTAAATGGCCTTTCTTAAAAGCTGTGGTCAAGATAATGGATCCAGGAAAAAAGTTCATGTTTTGGATTGAAGCTATATATGAAAATCAAGAGGCACAACTGTTGATCAATGGGGACAAAATGAAATCCATAAATATCAAGAAAGGTACCAGGCAAGGATGTCCTCTGTCACTCTTATTATTCATAACTGTTTTGGAAATTTTAAATAATGCAATCTGAAATGACACTAAAATTAAGGGTGTACAGTTTTAAAATCATCAATACAAGTTGAAAGCATTCGCTGATGACCTGGTGCTTTTTTTAGATGACCCAATGAATACTATGACCAATTTATTATCAGTACTTAATGAATTCAGTAAACTCTCCAGAATTAAAGTTAATAAAAAGAAGACTGCAATTCTGACAAAAAATTTGAGGAAGGAGGAAGAAACCGTTTTAAGAAAAACATCAGATTATAATATAATTTTTTTAAAAAATCAAATACCTAGGAGTGTGGATTTCAAAACGGAATAATGAACTTTTTGAAAATAACTATATTAAAAAATGGGGAAAAAATTAGAGAGATGGAGTCTTGGTCAAACCTTCAACTATCCCTTATGGGTAGAATAGCTTCTATAAAAATGAATATTGTGATGAACCTGATGGAAGGGGGTCTTGATAACAGAGCTCCTTGGCAATTGAGAGTGTTTAAGCTGATTGGCTGGTGAAACGGAACCTTGGATAGCCCAGGGGAGGGGCTGGTGGGAAAGAGGAAAATAACGGTTTTTAACTGCCTGGGGAGTGTTTGAAGAGGAGTGTGATTTGTGGTGTGTTTGGGAGAGGTTGGAGATTTGAAGAGCTCTGTGGGAGAGAGAACTGAGAAATTGGATGTGTGAAAGATAGCGAATGAATTGAAAGAGAAAGAGAGAGAGAAGAATGGTGTGCTGTTTATAAACATTTAGATGCAAAACACATTTAAAGCAACAGTGTTACAATAAATGTTTGAAATTCTGTGTTCCTTAAAACAGTGTCACAGAGTCTTATTTTGAATCCTGGAATATACCCGCTACCAATAATATCATCTTGACCTTAGTGCCAACAGTACTGTAGTCTTGGAAAATATAAATCGCTGCTGATCCTTACATCTGGGAGAAGGGCAGATTTAGGGAAGGCAGTAAAGAGGGAGAATCCTGAAAGGAAGAAGCTAAGGGGAGACAAGAGTGAGGAAGGGACTGCATTCTCAGAGAGGGAATCATAGAATCATAGAATCATAGAAATGTAGAGTTGGAAGAGACCACACGGGCCATCCAGTCCAACTCCCTGTCATGCAGGAACACCCTCAAAGCACTCCCGACAGATGGCCATCAAGCCTCTGCTTAAAAACCTCCAAGGTAGGAGACTCCACTACTCTCCGAGGCAGCAGATTCCACTGCCGGACAGCCCTGACTGTCAGGAAGTTCTTCCTGAGGTTCAGGTGGAATCTCCTTTCCTGCAGCTTGAATCCATTGCTCCTTGTCCTGGTTTCTGGAGCAGCAGAAAACAAGCCCCCTCCTTCCTCTACGTGGCATCCCTTCAAATATTTAAACATGGCTATCATGTCCCCTCTTAACCTCCTTTTCTGCAGACTAAACATACCCAGCTCTCTCAGTCTATCCTCATAGGGCATGTTTTCCAGGCCTCTCACCATTTTGGTCACCCTCCTCTGGACTTGCTCCAGCTTGTAATATCCTTCTTGAATTGGGGTGCCCAGAACTGGACACAGTATTCAAGATGGGGTCTAACCAAAGCAGAGTAGAGTGGTACCAGTACCTCCCTCGATCTAGACACCATACTCCTGTTGATGCAGCCGAGAATTGCATTGGCTTTCTTGGCTGCCGCATCACACTGCTGACTCATGTTCAGCTTGTGGTCTATGAAGACTCCTAGATCCCTTTCACACGTACTGCTATCCAGCCACGTGTCCCCCATCCTATATTTCTGTATTCCATTATTTCTGCCTAAGTGTAGGCCTTACATTTCTCTCTGTTGAATTTCATTTTGTTCGCCCTGGCCCAGCTCTCCAATCTATCCAGGTCATTTTGAATTTTGATCCTGTCCTCTGGCATATTAGCAACCCCTCCCAATTTGGTGTCATCTGCAAATTTGATGAGCATGCCCTCTATTCCTTCATCTAAGTCATTGATAAAAATATTGAACAGCACTGGGCCCAGGACAGAACCTTGTGGCACCCCACTAGTCACTTCTCTCCAGGATGAAAAGCAGCCATCCGTGATCACCCGTTGGTGGATGCAACCAATTACATATCCAATTAACAGTAGCCCTGTCTAGCCCACATTTTACTAGCTTCGATGCAAGAATTCATGGGGAACTTTGTCAAAGGCCTTACTGAAATCGAGATATGCTACATCCACAGCATTCCCTTCATCTATCAAGCTAGTAACTCTTCATAAAAAAAGAGATCAGATTAGTCTGGCATGACTTATTTTTGAGAAATCCATGTTGACTTCTCGTGATTATTGCGTTGTTTTCTAAATATTAGAAACTGAAACCTTTTAATGATCTGTCCGGGACCCCGGGTACCGATGCCAGGCTGACTGGGCGATAATTATTTGGGTCCTCTTTTTCCCTTCTTGAAGATGGGGATAACTTTTGCTCTCTTCCAATCTGCTGGAACTTCTCCTGCCCCTCCAAGATTTCTAAAAAAATTATAGCAAGCGGTTCCGAAATGACCTCTGCCAGCTTTTTTAATATCCTAGGATGCAATTCATCTGGCCCTGGAGTTTGGTTCTCCAATGCGGCCAGGTATTCCTGTACCACCTCTCTCTTTTTAAGTGCCTCATTTCCTCTGCTTCCCCCCCTGCTCCCCTACCGCCAGGTTGAGTGCTTGTATCCTTCTGGGAAAATCCGGAGGCAAAGAAGGTGTTAAGTAGCTCTGCCTTTCTCCCCCCCCTGTGAGTAATTCCCATTTTCTCTGGTAGCAACCCTACTGTCTCCTTCTTTTTCCTTTTGCTGCAGACATATTTAAAAAAGCCCTTTTTATTGTTTTTAATGCTCGGGCCCAAGCCTAAGTTCGTTCTGTGCTTTAGCCTTTCTGATCCCCCCCCTACATCTCCTGGCTACTTGCTTAAATTCTTCTTTGGGGGTTTTCCCCCCTTCTTCCATTTCCTATACGTGTTTCTCTTAACTCTTAGCTAGCTGAGAGTTCTTTAGTCAACCATTCTGGTTTCTTCAGATGCCTTCCATTTTTTCCCCCTTATTGGCACAGTTTTAGACTGTGCCGTCAGTATCTCCTTTTTTTAAAGGGAAATCCCATGCCTCCTGAACTCCTTTCCCCTTTTACTATTCCTGACCACGGAATTCCAGCCAGCAGCTCCCTAAGTTTACAGAAGTCCGCTTTTTTAAAATTTAAGACGAGTGTCTGGCTACCCTTATCTTCTCCTTCCCACTGAATGCTAAAATTTCCCAAAAGGGCATGGTCACTCCCCCTAAAACCCCAAACCCCTTCTACCTCATTCACAAGGTCATCCCTGTTGGTCAAGACCAGATCTAGAATATTTGATCCCCTTGTGGCCTCTTCCACCTTCTGGACCATGAAGTTGTCTGCAAGACAAGCAAGAAACTTGCTGGACCTTGCTGTCTTGGCAGAGTTTGACTGCCAGCATATATCTGGGTAATTGAAATCTCCTATTATTACTGTATCTCTCCTTTTTAAATTTTCAGTCATTTGGTTGAGGAAGGCGTCATCCAAGTCCTGAGCCTGGGTTGGAGGTCTGTAGAAAACCCCCCACCAAATATCCCTATTGTTTCTCGCTGCCTTAATTCTTACCCAAATGCTCTCTACCTGGCTTTCTGGGTTTAAGCCCAGGATCTCTTCACAGGTGAAAACATCCTTGACATACAAGGCTACCCCCTCCTCCTTTCTTGTTTGGTTATTTTTACAAAATAGGCTATACCCCTCTATTCCTATTTTCCCAATCATGAGACTCATCCCACCAGGTCTCAGTGATGCCTATCAAATCGTATTTATTTTCTTGTACTAGGAGTACAAGCTCATCCTGCTTGTTTCCCATACTCCTTGCATTAGTGTAGAGACACTTAAGCCCCCGGGCCCCTTCCCTGCAAGTCCTGTACTATTGTTTCTACTCCTCCCGCCATTGGCCGCTTGTACTACTTGTCCAGGGGTTTATTTGGGCCTTTTCCCCCTGTGTTCTCTTAGTCCTTGCCCAAAATATTGTCTCCCTCCCCAGTGGATCTTAGTTTAAAGACCTCTTAATCTTCCTTGCAAGACTGTTTGCAAAAACATTCCGCCCCGTTTTGTGAGGTGCAGCCCATCCCTTGCCAGAAGCCCATGTTCATGGAAATTCAGGCCATGTTCCAAAAACCCAAACCGTTGTTGGCGGCACCATGTGCGGAGCCAGTTGTTGACCTCTACTATTGCCCTTTCCCTACATGCGCCTTTCCTTGAACAGGGAGGAGAGACGAAATGACCACCTGCACACCAAGGTCCTTAAGCTTGGTCCCCATACGCTCGTAGTCCTTTGCAATGTGGTTTAAGCTGCTCCTCGCAGTGTCATTGGTTCCCACATAAACCCAAAATGAGGGGCTTATAGTCAGTGGGTTTGACTAGCCTGGTTAGCCTCTCCGTTATGTGGTTGATCCTGGCCCCAGGAAGACAACAGACTTCTCATTGAGCTTGTCCTTTTTGCAGATTGCTGTTTCAGTTCCTCTTAGCAAAGAGCCCCCAAACAACCAGAACTCGCCTCCTCTGAGACTTGTCCTGGGCCCCCGGCAAACCTGTTTACTGGACTGCCTGGGCATTCTGTTTAGGCTGGGAGTGTTATTAGTCCCTGTTGGTGAATTTATTCCTTCTTGTTGACATTCTTTTCCCCTCCGCGTGGTGCTCCTCATTGTTCATAAGGCCAAGTAGTTCGAAGCGATTGTGTTCTAAGGGAGAACTGAGGCAGACCCTTTTGTCCTGGCCCTGGCTTATTAAAAGATCTCCCTGGCTGCGGTCTATACAAAGAGGTGTCAGGCCATTTTGAGTGTGAAGCTTGAGTACCTTTCGCATTTTCATGTTGTGACAAATACATTACCCAAAATAAACTTGCACTGTTTTACATTTTGAAAAAACACTGTTCCTACCCCCACAATTGCTATCTGAAATTACGCACATGTACCACCACTCCCACTGGGACCCACCCAAGCACTTTATAAAAAAGGCAAAAATGCTTAATTTTGCAAAGAATCAGTCCCTTTCATAGTGCAGTGCACCTTCCTCTGGGAAAACAAAAAGGCAATTGTAGGTGGGTAGGCAAGGGGGGAAGTATGGAAAAGAAATTAAAAGAAATTAAGAAAAATGGTGCTTCCCCAATGGCACCATGCTTCTCCAGCCCCAACATAGGAAAAGGCTGCTATTCACCCAAAGCAGAATGCTACAGATGTAGGGGCAGCAACTGAGCTGCCGAAGACTATGATGGAAAGTCACCAATGGGGCCAAGCACTATTTCCAAATATGTCTCAGGATGAATGGACTCTATGACTCCACCCCGTAAAAGGGGCTGATCAGGAGTGATTGTGCCCATCACCACGGCCATTTCCACATTCCCAAGGCCAGGAAGATCTCCAACAGAATTGCCTGCTTGGTGACAGGAAACTCCCCAAAAGTCTTCTGAGATCCATCTGGATCCCTCAGCCTCCTGAGGAGGAACACCCTAATTGGTCCCACAACCCGGCAGAGAGTCTGAGTGTTAGCAAGTCTAAAAGCAACCAGGTAATGATCCTGTCCATGACAAAGAGACTGCAGAAGGTTCCTCCACACCACCACGCCAAGTTCATAAGATATTTAGCGTCCAGAGTTATCATGTGATGTTCTGTTTAGTAGAACAGATCTGTCATGATCAATCATTCTCCTTGACTGAGAATGTTATACTCAGTTCCTCTCCATGCTTCAGCAATTTGAAAGTCCCACTAAAGTATTTCTGGAGCCTTCAGGACTAAACACAGTTCCTACAGGCAGAGAAGAAAATCTCATCTACGCCCCTTAGAGGTTTGCATACATTTCCATACCTGGTACTTTAAAGTTCCCACTTTGATCTTCCTCAGTTTGTGGCTGGTTGGTAAGAATTTCTGGAAAAGGAGAGTTGGGTGAACAGTGTCCCCATAATGCTACAAATATATTTAATCGGGCTCACTTTGGGTCTCTTTAAAGGTAAGTTTTAAGGGAGGTGCTGTCCTGAGTTCTCAGCCAAACGTTATGGAGCAATTAACATGCTTACTTTTTCTCCTTCCTTCTAGAGTCCAGTGGACAAATTGTCATCACTCAGACACCACCCTCTTTACAAGCAAATCCTGGGGAGAGAGTCACCATCCAGTGCAAAGCTTCCTCTTCCATGAGTGATGATATGCAATTATATCAATTTATCTCTGGTCAAAACCCCAAATTACTTGTTCATGATGCTTCCAGCCGTTTCACAGGGACCCCAGATCGCTTTAGTGGCAGCTACAGTGGCACCGATTTCACATTCATTATCAGTGGTGTACATCCTGAGGACGAAGGAATGTATTACTGTGGCCAAGACTACAGCAGACCTCTACACAGTGATACATTTCAGTACAAATACCCACCCAGTGATACATTTCAAAGCAAAACCATCTGAATGGTCTAATACAAGAAGAATGACAGGGAAGCTCTCCCTGATCACTAAATGGGATGGATAAAACAGCTTGGAAGAACCTTGACAATTTTAGAAGACAGTTGCTAAACCAGACTAGGTGGTAGACACTCTCCATTTTAATTAAATAAGCCCCCTCCCCAAAAGTGGCAGTCATTTCAAATATTCACCCAGCAGTTTTTATATCCCATGATTATTCATGGCACTGGAACAGGCAGCATGTAGGCTTAGACCTCCCCCCTCCACTCCTCACCCTGTCATTTCTGTGGTGCTCTCAGTGGCCATGTGGTCCCAATGAGGTGGGCTTTGATTCACTGAAGTCTATTTGCCTCTTGCTGTGAGGAATCTCACACAAATTATACAAGTGCATGACGGCTGCCTAAAAATCAACTAGTGCAATGCTATCTTACCCAGGTCATACAGACAGGAAAAAGTGGCAGCTGGAAGTTGCCATTTAAGAACAGAACTGAAATTGGGCTTTACTTCAGAGTTTAAAGGATATATCCTGGGGCTGAACCTATTTCACAGATAGGGTTCACCAGCTCAGTCCTAGAGAATGCTTACTCCATCTTGAGGCATCAGTAGGGACATTTCAATGCTTCAGTGTTTTTATGCTTGAGAAATACGGTTACAATTAAATGACAGACAGACATCAACATAGAAGACATCTGCACCAGAAGACAAGACCAGAAGTCCTAGGTTTTATTCCAGTCCTTTCCAATTTCATTTTAGAGATCCATACACCTTTTATTGAACCCAGAATATTTTTTGTCAGCTTGCAATACAAGCAGACTTCTTATACCAGCTCCCTAGGTCAGCTTATTTTAACCCAGTATAAAACTGGAAAGAACGAGAACAAAATCAGTCTGGATGCACCCAGAAATTATGTATAAACTGGTACCAGACCAGTCCCCTAAACACCTCCTGTTTAAGCTTAACAATCATTAAACTGAACTAGGGAAAAGATTTCACATTGACCAGTAGCACCCCTAAAACTGATAGCAGTGGATACTGTCACTGTCAGAAAGGTGACCAATATCTTCTGTACTGTTTTACACAGCAGTCTGTATTGGGCCTTCGTATGCTGCCCACTCGTTTAACAGAAAGCAGAAAGGGGGCGGGAGTAGGAAGCATCCCCACCTCTGCTGCAGCTTAATGAAGCACAAAACGCACAAACGCTCAGAGCAATAGTTACTGAAGGTCCTGGCAGCTAAGGAAACACCAAAATATCACTTGAACTGTTCTGGACCACTGCCAGGACTTTTGATATTTTACAGGTGAAAAGAGAGATTTCCACATTTTGCCAACAACACTGTTCCTACTACACAGTCACTATCTAAAATTACACACATGCACCACCCAACTGTTTTATAAAAAAGGCAAAAATGTTTAATCTTACAAAGTATTCAGTCTCTTTCACAGTGCACTGCACCTTCCTCTGGGAAAAGAAATAGGCAAGTGTAGAGTGGATAGGCAGGGAAGAGAAGAGAGAAAAAAAATGTAAGATATACTGTGCTTTCCACTTCATGGCACCATGCTTCTCCAGTCCTATCACGGGAGAAAGCAGCTACCCTCAAAGTGGCATGCTACAGATGTAGGGGAAGCAACTGAGCTATGATGCAGAAAATCACCAATAAGGAGCAAGCACTATTTCCAACTATAGCTCAACTTGTTTTGTATATGTTTAACTCAACTTGAAAGCACCATGAGAATGAAGCATTTTCTCTGTCTAAGCAACTGTTTTCTTTAACATGCCTCTACATCATGTAGGCCTTGATGTTCCCCTTTTAAATATTCCTCCTTCAGTATAAGGTGGTTTGTTATATGTTCTGCTGCACACTGATTTGCCAGCCATCCCACTCAACTCTCTCTGCCTCAGGAGGATGTTCATCCTAGACTGCAGGTTGTTTTCTGGAAAGGTGGAGCTGACTGGAATAGCAATGATTTGTTCTTTCTTTTAACTCCCTGTAGTGCTGGTTTCAAGTCGTGAATATATTGAGAAGAACTCTCACATGACAGCAGCTAGGAGCCCAGAACCTATTAGAGAATGTGTGGTATGGAGCTCGTAGTGATGACTGTCTATGAATCTTCTGCCAGCATTGTTCTAGCAGCCATCCCACTCACTTCATTATGGCCAACTTCTTCAACAGTTTCAAAAACCGCGTGATTCCACTCTGTAAAAGAGGCTAGTCAGGAGTGATTGTGTCTAACACTCTGGTCATTTCGCCGTTCTCATTGCCATTCAGAGCTTCAAAAGAATTGCCTGCTGACATGACAGAAAACTCCCCAGGAGCCTTCAGGGATCCATCCAGATCCCTCAGCCTCCTGAGAGGGACAACTCTAATCATTCCTCTACCCTTGCAGAGGTTCTGATTGCCAGTGAGTCTAAAACCAACCAGGTAATGATCTGTACATGGCAATGGAACTACAGAAAGTTCCTGCACACCAAAATCAGCAAGACCACACCAAGATCATAAAATATTTAGCATTTAAGAGTTGTCATACGATCTGCTCCTTAGCAGTTCCAACCTGTGATAATAAATTCTTCTCTTTAACTGCAAATGTTGTATCAGCTTCCTGCTCATGCTTCAGCAATTTGAAATACCCACCCAAGCATTTCTGGAGCCTTGAGGGCAGAAGAGAGGTTCTATAGGCAGAGAAGAAAATGTCATTTACATCCCTTGCAAGTTTGCATAGATTTCTTTACCTGGCACCTTAAAAGTCCCCACTTTGATCCTCATCAGGCTGTGGCTGCCCGGTAAGAATTTCTGGAAGGGAGCAAAATTTGGATGAACGAACTCATCAGAATGTTTCACATATATTTGATCAGTCTCACCTTGAGTCTCTTTAAAGGTAAGTTTTAATGAAGATATTGCCCTGAGTTCTCAGTCAAATGTTAAAAGTAACATAGTTACTTTGGTTACTTTTTGGTTACTTTTTCTCCTTACTTCTAGAGTCCGGTGGACAAATTGTTGTCACTCAGACACCAGCTTCTTTACAAGTAAATCCTGGGGACAAAGTCACCATTCAGTGCGAAGTTTCTTCTTCCATCAGTAATGAGATGGCCTTATACCAATTTATCTCAGGGCAAAACCCCAAGCTGCTGATTTATGATGGTTCCAGCCGTTTCACAGGGACCCCAGATCGCTTTAGTGGGAGCTACAGTGGCACCGATTTCACATTCATTGTCAGTGATGTACATCCTGAGGATGAAGGGATTTATTACTGTGGCCAAGATTACAGCACACCTCTCCACAGTGATACATCACAGTACAAATACCCAATCAGTGACACATTTCAATACAAAACCATCTGAATGATCTAACACAGTAAGAATGAAACTGTATCCCTCCCTGGTCATTAAGTGAGATGTACAAAATGGTGCAGGAGAACCATGAAGATTTTGGAAGAGAGTTGCTGAACCAGATTACGTGCAGGATGCTTTCCATCTTTACCAAATAAGGCCCTTCCAAAAAAAAGCAGCAGTCATTTCAAATAATCACCCAGCAACATCTCCTGGATGTTCATTGCACTGGAACAGACACCATGAAGTCACTTCTGTCAGAGATTCGAAGCATGGATCCCTGGGAAAATGCCCAGACCACTGCAAGGTGTTGCATCATACTCCAGCTGTGTATATTGTAAGACATTGCATCAGGTACTGGAGTGGTGTGCAAAAGGTACAGGGTGGTGTGCAGACCCCTGTAGTTCATTGGTTGTAAATATGTATATAAGGCAGCAACGTCCAGTTCATTTTGTCGGATGATCAAACCCGGTGCCTGGCGTAAGCTTTTGTCAGTCTGTTTTGTGTTCATGTACATATCGGAACCTTGAAGCTAAGATAAAGTGCCTCCTGTTTGGAAAAAAACTTTTCCATGTGAGTATCCTTCTTGGGAAAAGGGTCACTGCTGTTGGTTCGCTGAGAACCTTTTTCTCCGCTGTGTCTCTGTGGGGATTGAAACTCCCATCATTCCCCCATCCACCTATAAGGTAAACAATCATCAAACTGATCTAGGGAAAAGATTTCCCATTGACCAGTAGCAGCCCTGAAGCAGATGGTGGTACATAATGTCACTTTCAGCAAGGGGATGAATATAATCTGCACTGCTTTACACAACAATCTGTATTGGGCGTTCCTATTGCTCACTTGTTTAACAGAAAGCAGGCAGACAAAAAGGCAGCAGGCAATTCCCAGCTCTGTTGCAGCTGAATGAAGCACAAACACTCAGAGCAACCATTACTGAAGGTCCTGGCAGCTAAGAAAACACTAACATTTGAATTGTTCTGGACCCCTGCCAGGACTTTCAATATTTTACAGGCGAAAAGAGGGACTTCCACATTTTGTCAACCATACTTTTCTTATCCCACTGTCACTGTCTAAAACTACGTACCCTCACCATCACCCGTACTCCCACTTGCACCCATCCCATTGATTTATAAAACAGGCAAAGGTGCTTAATCTTGCAAAGAATTCAGTCCCTTTCATAGTGCAGTACACCTTCCTCTGGGAAAAGAAATATGCAACTGTAGGTGTGGAAAAAGAGGTTTAGACTTACAGTGTTTTCCCCTCAATGGCATCATGCTTCCCTAGCCCTAATATAGGGAAAAACAGCTATCCCCCAATGTGGACTGCTACAGATGTACCAGCAGCAACTACCAAAGACTTTGATGCAGAAAATTACCAATAAGGACCGAGCACTACTTCCACACATGGCTCAGACTGTTTTCTACATGTTTAACTCAACTTGAAATCTCTAGGAGAATACAACACCTTCTGAGTCTAAGCAAACTGTTCCCTTTAACATGCCTCAACCTTATGTAGACCTGATGTTCCATTTCTGACTCTCCTCTTTCAGTGTAAGGTGGCTTGCCACATGTTGCATTTACCACTGATTTGCCAGCCATCACACTCACCTCTCTCTGCCTCGGGAGGATGTTCATCCTAGACTGTGGGTTGTTTCCTGGAGAGGAGGAGCTGATTGGAATGGCAAAGGGTTTTTTTCCCCTCAAACTCCCTGTAGTGCTGGTTTCAGACTTTGAACTGGGCCACACAATTAGAAGAGCTCTCACACAACAGCACCTAGGAGTCCAGAGCCCATTAGAGGGTGTGCGATACAGAGCTGGTACTTATGCTAGTTTCTCAGTCTTCTGCCAACATTGCTTCAGTTTTTGTCTCACTCATTTCGTTACCACCAACTCCTTGGAAAACTAGACGGCTCTATTACTTCACTGTATAAGAGGGGATGCTCAGCAGCAATTGTGTCCACCACCATTTTCCTGTTCCTGAGGCCAGCCAGAGTTTTCACAGAATTGCCAGTTGAGGTGACAGGAAACTACTCTAGAGCCTTCACAAATACATCCAGATCTTTCAGCCTCCTCCGGAGGACCACCCTAATCAGTCCTGCAACTCTGCAGAGGTTCTGAGTGCAGGTGAGTCTAAAACCAAAGGTGTAATGATTTGTCCACGACAATAGAACTGCAGAAAGTTCTTCCATATCAAAATCACCAAGACTGAAGCAAGATACTAAAATATTTAGCATCTAGAATTACCATTTGATCTTGTATTTCATAGCACAAATCTGTAGTAATAGATTGGTTCTCCTTGACTAAGACTGTTATATCAGCTTCTTCTCTATGCTTCAGCAATTTGAAATAACCACCCAAGTGTTTCTGGAGCTATTACAGACAGAGAAGAAAATCTCATCTCCACCCCTTGCAGGTTTGCATAGATTTCCATACCTGGCACTTTAAAAGTCTCCAGTTTGATCCTCAGCAGTTTGTGGCTACCGAGTAAGAATTTCTGGAAAAGGAGAAAGAATTGAGTGAACAGCATCCTCATAATGTTACAAATATATTTGATTGGGCTCACCTTGAGTTTGTTTAAAGGTAAGTATCAATGGAGATCCTGTCCTGAGTTCTCAACTGAATGTTACAGTCTAATTAACATGCTTATTTTCTTTCCTTCCTTTTAGAGTCCGGTGGACAAATTGCCATCACTCAGACACCAAACTCTTTACAAGCAAATCCTGGAGACAGAGTCACCATTCAGTGCAAAGCTTCTTCTTCCATAAGTAATTACATGGCTTTATATCAATTTATCCCAGGGCAAAACCCCAAACTGCTTATTTATGGTGGTTCCAGTCGTTTCACAGGGACCCCAGATCGTTTTAGTGGCAGCTACAGCGGCACCGATTTCACCTTCCTTATCAGTGATGTAGATCCTGAGGATGAAGCGGTGTACTTCTGTGGGCAATACAGCAGCACACCTCTCCACAGTGATTCATCTCAATACAAAAACCTAATCAGTGACGCCTTTTCATACTGTCACCTGCGCCCTAGAGAGGGCCAGCCTTTTCTGAGAAACAGGCAAGTGAACAAGACGTTTCTTGGTTCAAAGGCTAAGCCAAAGGCCAGATTTATTCAGTACAAAACTATAAATATATAATAATACAGACAGCTGCAGCTGGGTGTCAATCAAGAGATTGCAACAAAACATGGAGGCCTGACTAGGCCTTTTATACAGGTAGCAACATACACTCCCACTTCAACATTTTCCACCAATGAGGACGTGCCACAGGTGAGGAAGGGGCTGGGACCCCTGTGCCGATATGTGACTCCCGGCCAGTGTGTAATGGTGGCTGATTTTCCTCCACCCACAGTACAGGTGAGGTAGTCATCATGTGACATGGCAGACATGGGAGGGGCTAGTACTTCTGTGTATGTGACCAACTTCTAGCTGATAATGGAGATTGGCTTTCCTCCACTCACAGTTTCCCCCCTCACACAGGAGGACTAGCCCATCCCATACCCCTGAACTAGAATTTGGGTCTCTCTAGCAACGCTGACCCTTCGAAGTAGACCAGAGGACTTATTATTGTGTAGTGAATTACAGAAGATTGGCATACATTGCAATAAACAACAGAAACTCAGAGTTATACATGTAAACAAGACAAAAATGACAAATATACTTTTCACCCATCCAAGAGCTGACCAGGACTGACCCTGCTTAGCTTCAGTGCAATCAATCCTAATCTACTGTCGATATATCCAGTGCTGAAATTACTTCCAGTGGTTAACAGGCACAGTTCAAAATCCAATACTGAAGTCTCAGGTCAGCCTCCGGAGTGACCAGTGAGAACCAATGTCCCTAAAAGGTCAGTTATCTGGCTCATTCCTTCTAAACAGCAGCTTGAGTCCGTTGCTGGCGTTCTTCCTGTAACAATGCCTCTTCCATCTCTACCTCCCCCCTCAGGCTTCCCAGACAGAGTTGGCTAGGGAAACTTTGGTCAGGTGAGAACAAAGCAAATTTCAGCAAGGCGGGATGAAATTCGAAATTCAGCCAGTGAACTCTCAAAATCAGGGTTGTGTTTTTTTTTTTTGTTTTTTTTACAGCAAAAATTGTGCCTGAGGGCCAGACCACGAGACATTAAGGACAGAGCAAATTTCAGGCTGGACAAAGGCAGATCTGAACTGCTGCTATCAATAGTGTGGACACGTGCAGCACTTACCATGGCCTTGCTGGTTATTGGCGCAAATCCAGCATCATTGTAAAATAAAATGCATCTGATGCATCTGCAAGCCAGGTCCCAGAGCAATTGACCAAGGCCTTTTTGGAATGCCCGCCTAAGAGGAGAAATCTCTATTCCTATCGGCGGCTTCCTCGGGAACCGGCGTTTGGGGACCCCCTGCATATGCATAAGCCAGGTGTGCCAGCAAAAGGTCAAATTATTTGATATCAAAAGAGATATCTAGTGCTATCAGTGCTCAGGTCTGAACCACAGTAACAATTTATTGGCAAACATATCAATAATGGACAAATGCACTCACAATGGATGATGTTCACTGGATGAACCTTCCCATTGACGTGAATGCAATGCAACAACTGCAAAACAGAGGAACCCTGAAATGCTGTAATTCAAAAGCAGACTTTTGTGAATGAAAGCAATCAGAAAGGCAAAACAGTTCCATGAAAAATGTGGGAGGGCAGTAGATCAGGACTGTAGTATAATCCCAACAAAAAAAGGATATTTCTAGTATAGAGGGCTTTTAGAAAGAGAATTATTACTATAATGTACACATAATGGATATATGAAACTAGTTATGCACTTCACACAGGTACAGCTGTAGATACATGAAATCAACAATTGATCTTCTTAGACACAACAGCATGTAAGGGAAATCAGCAATTAATTGACAGTATTCTCCAGCATACCAAATCTTCTTTGATCTATCTAACATAAATTTCTATTCTATGATGTGATGTCTTCTTTAATAATGATATCTGTAGGCAAATAAAAATAACAAAACATATCATCCCCCAGATACAAAGAGAGTGGGGTTGCGCTCAAGTTTACAGTAGCAATATGCAAACAATTCAGAGAAAGAACAAAGATCAGTTGAAAATCAATACAAGTAGGCAAATATGTGGGTTCTGAGTTCAAATCCTACCACCTTTCTATAAATCTTGTAAAATCACACTAAAAATACCTGAAGAGGAAAAAGAGGGGGAGGGGGAAGCAGAAAGCATAACATCACACATCCAGTACACTCATGCTCAGAATCCATAACAACTGAAGCAGAAATTACTAAAAGAATACATCATATAACAACAATTACAAAGAAATACATCAGCAATCAAAAATTTGAATGAAGGCAAGAGTTCAATTGAATGGCAGCATTACAAAGTTAGATAAACAATTAATAGGCAAAAGTTCCTGGAACATTAAAAATATTGAAGTAGAAATACGTTTAAAATGTTGTTGTTTTTCAGATTTGTATAGGTTGAGTGAGGGATTAACCCTCTTCAAGTGTCCAAAAGTCTGTGTGGTGGATTAAAAAAAGGAAAAACCTTAATAAAGCAGGAGGAAAGGGAAAAAAAATCAATTGATGAAAGGTACTGCATAGACGAGCTAGTCTGATGGGCTATGCAGTACAGGGTTCAATTTCTTGAAATCTGTCCAGGAGGGTGGCTCAAAGTTTTCCACCCCCCTCTGGTATCAAAGTGTAGTCAAGATGCTTTAAGATACAAAAAGAGGGGTCATTGTTCAATAGCACATGTCTGAATCAGTTGGAGCTGCCACCAGAGGGTTAACTAAATCAGGTTACCTGCATTAAAAAGAAAACTCAAGGAAAAGGTTAATAGAAAGTCGTCGTCCCCCGTGAGACGGGGGGGGCGTTTTGCCATGCATCAGAGCTGGTATGTCCCTGCTAAAAAAAAACCAAACAAACAAACAAACAACGACAACAACTACAAGAAAATGAAACAGCACTGGTGAGGGTGTAACTGGTCAGCTTAGGTAAATGCTGGAGAGAAAATCATCCCTGCAGTGTAGACCCACTGGCACAACTTGGAATGCCAGAATTAAAATCACCTAAGAGAAAAGTGTTAACTTTACAGTGGTTGGCAGAAAGGTTGTTGCAGACTGAGACAAACGTTTTTTAATTGGATGTTTTTACCCTAAGATGGGTTAGCTAATGGGTGTGTGAAATTGCAAATACATCCGGAAGCAAATACATTTATTTTGCTATTTTACAAAACAAAGGGATCGGGATTTTATTTCGTTAATATTGCTTTCAAACAAAATAACAACAATCAATGATTAAACGAAACAAACCTGGAGTTTACAAAAATGGAGTAGAAACTAACAACTAAAGCAGCATTTGAGTTAGAGGTTTGTCTGTTTCTCATCCAAATTGCAGACAGGGGCTCATATAGCAATAATAGCATTTATTTCTATACCGCTTATCAACTGAGTGTTATCTAAGCGGTTTACAATGTATTTTAGCTAATTGCCCCCAACAAGCTGGGTACTCATTTTACCGACCTGCGGAAGGATGGAAGGCTGAGTCAACCTTGGAGCCCGGCAGGATTGAACTCACAACCTTGTCGCTTGCAGTACTGGCATTTAACCACTGCACCACCAGGGCTCCTACTGCGCCACCAGGGCTCCTAGACAAAAGGGCTCATTTAGACAAAAGGGGTAAAAATTATAGGGATTTGGAACTGTGGAAAGAACTCTTCACGGAAGAGAGTATGATTT
This sequence comes from Ctenosaura bakeri, assembly GCA_948474755.1. NCBI lineage: Eukaryota > Metazoa > Chordata > Lepidosauria > Squamata > Iguanidae > Ctenosaura > Ctenosaura bakeri. Next base: position 224,885 of record CAOLHI010002355.1, read on the forward strand.
GTCCAATTATATAACATTCTTTCAAATATTTTTATGAATTACACTCTGTGACCTTAAGCACATCGTGCATATTATTTATAACTTGCTTGGACATAAAATTACTACGTATGATACATTAAAAACTCATTTTGAATAGAATTAAAAAAAAATGAATTTAATTTTAAATTTCTTTCTTTCTTTTGCTACAAATAGTGCTTCAAAGTGCTCTACAGTACAACTGAACTATGAGGAACTTTGCAAATATATGAGAAGCAAGCCAAAAATCCTCAGTGAAAACAGGAAAAATCCATCAACATTAGTTTAAAAAAAATTGTCTTCACTACTTCTCCATGGTGTAAAGTCAATGTGGCACACTCATAAAAAGAACTAAGAAATGGAAAACAAGACCAAGAATTGTACTATCTGATACTGTTCTCTCTTATATCAAAGTCTTCCTCTTACTTAGTTTTTAAATATGATTTTGGGGGCAGGGACAAATCAAGGGTGTCTGCTGAGATTTGCCCATCACTTAAAAGAAAAGAGTTGACCACTATATTTTCGTAGTGATCTGCAAAAAGGTTGATTGGCTGACAATTTTTTTTTTTTAAAGCAATCTCTATGTTTTGTTGAAATTCAGGTTTGTCTCTCAAGGAAAAAAGTGAGCTGCTGGAGAGTCATTGCCTCATTGTTATGCAAATACAGATCTTTTGCCTCTGGGCACCAGGAGACATAAGTTTCCTGATCCCAGATTTTCAGGAAGTATTTTAAAAACGTTTTTCTAGCAATCAAAATTCAAAATAAAGAAGAAAAAAAGGAAAAATTATATGCTTACACAAATCACACCAAAACTACTCCCAAAGAAAATTTAATTTCCTGCTGAGAAATGCGAACTGGCTCACTCTCAGTCACTCAATTGCTGATCTTGAACAGATTCACACCTTCTTTGTTCTCCTTGGAGGAGGCAACAGAGAGAAAAGGCTATCTTGCTGGCCTGGAATTTCTTGTTAAAGAAAACATGTGTTATAAACAATGCAGAGATTAACAACAGATTTATGTTCTTCCTGCTATCTCAGAAACACAGTTCAGTGGCAGGAAATGGAATGAAAGAGTTCTTTTTAAAAAAAAATGAAACAAATCAGAACATAAGAGCATTACACACTTGATTGTTGAAATAAAATATATCTTTTAAAGAAATGAAGAGAGAACGGATAACCAGTACACAATGAAACCGCTAACCTAAACCCATTAATGTTTAGCAAATAGAGAAACAGGCTAAAAGAACATCACGGGAGCACAAAAATAAAGAAACAGATATATTCTTAACATTTCATTGCCACAGTAATGGGGGTAGTATCAAGAACCTGATTCTTGTTCTGATCACAGTTCTGGGCATTAGATGCAGACAGAAATTCCCCATTTTAATATAAAAAAAATATGCAAAGCCTGTTCAATAAACATAATAACGGGAATATGTGAGTTCCTTTCCTAATGATTACAAGGAGCTGGGAACTGATAGAGAAAATGCCACTCCATCACACCCAGTGCAGACATATTTCATTTGAATGGTTTAGTACAGTAAGAATGACCCTGTACATTTCCCTGATCACTAAACTAGATCAACAACAGCAACAATAACAAATATGGAAGGGTCATGAAGATGTTGGAAGAGAATTGCCAAAGCAGGCTGGGTGGTGGACACTCTCAATTTTAGTTAAATAAGCTCTCTCTCAAATATAATCAGCCAACAGTTTGTATGTCCACTGGTTATTCACAGCACTGGAACAGGCAGTGTGCAGGCTTAGACCTCAGCTCATCCACCACCACCCCTCATTTCTGTGGTGTTCTCAGTGGCCATGTGAAGTGGGCCTTGATTTTTCAATCAGTTGGGATGCAGTCATAGAGGATGATCTCAACTGATATCAGACCAGACCCCTAAACACCTCCTTTCTAAAAGTACCGTAAACAACCATCAAACTAGACTAGAGAAAAGACTCCACATTGGCCAGTACCAGCCCTGAAGCTGACGGTGATGGATACTGTCACTGTCAGCAAAGTGACCAAGATCTTCTGCACCGTTTTATACAGCAGTCTGTACTGGGTGTTCATGCTGCCCACTTGTTTAACTGAAAACTGGCAGAGAAAAAAAAGCAGCAGGCACTTCCCACCTCTTTTGCAGTTGAATGAAGCAAAAAACACTCTGAGCAATTGTTACTCAAGGTCCTGGCAGCTAAGGAAAGACTGAACAATCACTTCATCTCTTCTGGACCACTGCTAGGACTTCCAACATTTTACAGATGAAAAGAAAGATTTGCATATTTTAACAACAACACTGTTCTTACCCCATAGACACTATCTAAAATTACACACATGCACCACCACTCCCATTTGTATCCATGCAACTGCTTTACTTTTTAAAAAGGTAACAATCTCGCAAAGAATTCAGTGTTTTTCATAGAGGACTGCACTTTTGGAAAAGAAATAGCCAACCATAGAGTAGGTAGGCAGGTAAGAAAGAATGGAAAAAAAACTAATATATGCAATATTTTCCCCTCAAAGGCACCCTGCTCTGCAGCTCTAACAGAGGGAAAAGCTGCCAACCAAAGTGGAATAGTACAACTGTAGGGGCAGCAACTGAGTTCCCAAAGGCCATGACACAGTAAGTCACCAGTAAGGACCAAGCACTATTTCCAAACATGTCTCAGAATGTTTTATACATTTTTAACTCAACTTGAAATCACTATGGCCATTTCCGCACTACGCTCTTATAGTGCTATTTATTCCATTTTCAACATCCTGTGGAATCCTGGAGTTTGTAGTTTATGGGATACAAGAACTCTCTGGCTGAGAATTCTAAATGCCTCTCCCCAAACTGTGAACCCCAGGTTTCCATAGAATGTTTAAAGTGGAATAATGGCACTATAACAGCGCGGAAATGGCCTGAGTTTAAGCAAACTATTACCTCATGTAAACCTGATATTACCTTTCTGACTTTCCTCTTTCATTATAAGGTGACTTGCTACATACTGTACTGAATGCTGATTTGCCAGCCATCCCACTCAACTCTCTCTGCCTCAGGAGGATATTCATCCTAGACTGTAGGTTGTTCTTGGAAAGGAGGAGTTGACCAGAACGGGAAAGTTTTTTCTTTAAAAAAAAAAAACTGCCTGTAGGTCTGGTTTTGAACCTTGAATTTGGCCACATAGCAGTAATGTAAGGTGGGAAATTATTAGCTCAAAAAGGGGGGGGTGCAAGAGGTGGAGTAACTTTACAGGATAATTTCCACCTTTGTATACCAGTACTAACTGTAGGGTACCAATTGGAAATCAAAAAGAATGTCTTTATTGGGGAAATTTACAAACACGTAAACAGTCAAACAGTCTCACAAACCATACAAATCTAGTGAAGAAAAAGGAGAGAAAGGTTGGCTAGCAAGAGTTGGGGTGACGTGAATGATAATTAGAATTCCTGAAGCAGCAGAGAATCGAAGTGGGTTGTTTCAGACTGGGAGAGCTTGAGGACGATACAATGAACTGGAATCTAGGGGTCCTCACACAGTGTCAGAGTTTAACTTCCAGCCCACACTTGTCTACCAGCAAGGGAAGGAATGCAATAGTACTTGCCAAGGAGGAGGAAGAGGCAGCGGAGAATGTCTACAGCTATCCAACTAGCAGTAATACTGAACTGGAAGCCAAAGTCAAGATCAATCCAAGAAAGTCAAGAATGCCAAAGATCAGTCCAATAAGTCAAGAATGCTGGAATGCAAGAGTTGCAAGAGCTTGAATAGCAATTTGCCACAAGCAAAAAAGCAAGCCACACCAACAGGCTTAAATAATAGGAAGAACAAGTGTCCTTAATTAGCATCCTATCTTTTTAATCTCAATGAAACAGTGTCCTTCTGAGCCACCCTTTCTTGTCTCCTCTGTGACTGCAGATTGGAGGGGAAAGGTGAATCTAATTCTCCTAAATCATCACTGAGCCCTTCTCCCTCTGGCTCTAAAGTCTCCATCTCAGCTTGCCTTTCAGAAGGTGGAGGCCCTGGCAAGATAGATTGCTCTATCACTAGTACTGGCTGTAAGGTCTCTGTTTCTGGCAAGATAAATTCCTCCTCGACCTCTGATCCCTCATCTATAACACACGGCATGACACACCACACATGTTCAAGGTACCAGCAAGAAGCAAGGGGTGAGCAAGCATTTAAATACTTTTTTTCTGCTCTGAGGGAAATGTCTGAATTGCTTTCTGGTAGAGCCAACAAGGGAGTCTGGAAGGTTCTGATTGCCTTTGCAGCAGGTGACAAAGCATAAAAGGAAATCATGATGGGAAAACAAAAAGAACTGTTTGTGTGGGAAAGAGATAATGGGATGTCAGCTTTTGGATCTCCTTCTAGCAGCTTCATCTCTTAGGTTTGGGTATTTTAGAGAACAAAGTAAAACTCATCAGAGGGAATTATCCGATTGATCTTTCTAAACTTATGACTTGGCCATGCTGAGGCCCTTTGTCCCTTCAGGAAGCTTCCAGTCAGAGTCCTTTTAATTTCCAAACAGCTTTTCAGCCATAAGCACAAGATTTATATTTATTTCCTGTCAATTAAACAATATTTATAGCCAATCATACCATATAATAGATTGAGGGGTACAGCATGGTAACAAATCCATTTGGACTGCTCAGCCTCTGGAGGTGGACCACCCTAATCCAACCAATCAGGTTAAGATCTGTCCATGGCAATGGAACTACAGAAAGTTCCTCCACATCACATAACCAAGATCATAAAATGTTTACCAACTAGAGTTATCAGATTCCACCTGAAACTCAGGAAGAACTTCCTGATGGTCAGAGCTGTCTGGCAATGGAATGTGATGCCTCAGAGTGTGGTGGAGTCTCCTTCTCTGGAGGTTTTTAAGCAGAGGCTGGATGACCATCTGTTGGGAATACTTTGATGGGTGTTCCTGCATAGTAGAGGTTTGGACTCAATGGTCCCTATGATTCTATGAATATCAAGGGTTCTAGGAGTGCAAGCAAGGAATTAAGGAGTAAGCTGGGCTGCTACCACCAGTGGGAGTGGTTGGCTACAGCAGCTTCCTCCCATTCCTCCGCCTCTTGTTATATAGGTTCAGAGTCTTACCAAGTTGTGGCCTAATTAATAGGTCTTTATTATGTAAACTCTACCAGAATCCTAGGCTCTCCCTTTTCTACCTACACTGGCTTATGTAAGTAATGTTCACCTCATGTCTTTAGGGTGTGGCTGTTTGGAAGGGTCCTAACTGGGTCTTGGGACAGGAGCATGACAGTGCATAATGTCACTGTCACCGAGGTGATCAATATCTTTTGCACTGTTTTACATAGCAATCTGTACTGAGTCTTCATGCTGCCCACTTGTTTAACAGAAAGCAGGCAGATAAAAGTGTTACCAGGCTGTACACCCCCACTCCATGATATGGTTTAATTGGTAAATATTTGCTTGGCATAAGATATAAATTATATCCTGCTATGACTGGGACACTTGCTGGCAAAGAGGAACCAGCTGCACATGTACACTGTAAAACTAGGTCATATCGGGACCTCAGGGCATAGCTAGGTCATAGTCAGGGAAGCTCTAATGATAATGGACTAGCAAATGTCCCTTAATGACTTGACCTTTAGAAACAATAGTGCCTGAAACTGCTTCCATGGAATGACTGACTGTCTTTCAGCTTCTCCCTTTGTCCATCAAAACTCTCCTTTTGTCCCTGCACCTGTCCCACTGTTAAGGAGTTATCATGATTCCCATCAGTCCCTTTGTCACCTAATGCTGAAGCCATTAGCTCATTCCAAACCCCACTGTCCACTCTACTGACCCCATTGTCTACTCTGCCAGAGAGCCATTAACATTTCCCCCCTCAGACTGGAAAAAACAATATTTAATCCCTGGCTGTGAGCTGGATAGCTCATAGTATTTTTGCCATACTGGTAGTCACTCTGCCACTCTGATTCCCATTCTGGTACTACCCTTGGACCCTTGGTGCGAGCCATAGCTCCTCATCTCTTCATTTCTGGATAGATAAATATCACCCATGTCACCCTAAACTCTCACTGTCCAAACTCCTCTCACTTTTCCTTCAGTAGCTTTGTGTGATTGCAAGATTGCTTGAATCTTTTGTATGTGCAATTGTTAATTCCCCCAAGAAAAGAAACAAGCTTACTTTTGAATCTCCAGCTGGTATTAAATGTGCATTAGTACTGGCATACACATGTGCAAAAGATCCTGTAACATTACCCCGCCCCGCTCTCCTCTTTGAGCTAATATTCCCCACTGCTTCATGAAGGTACTGGCATCACAGGTGGACCTCTGAGCCACCCACATTTTGGGGTAATAACGAAAAGGCAGCAGGTACTTCCCACCTCTGCTGCAGATGAATGAGATGCAAATACACTCTGAGCAGTTGTTACTCAAGGCCCTGGAAACCAAGGAAACACTAAAATACCCCTTGAACTATTCTGGACTTCTTTGAGGACTTTCAACATTTTACAGGTGAAAAGAGGGGCTTGCACATTTTGACAACAACACTGTTCTTACCCCACACTTGCTGTCTAAAATTACATACCCTCACCCTTACTCCCACCTGCACTCACCCAATTGTTTTATAAAAAAAAGTTTGAATGCTTAATCTTGCAAAGAATTCAGTTTCTTTCATAGTGCAATGTACTCTCCCTTGGAAAAGAAATTGGTAATTGTAGGTGAGTATGCAGATGTGAGGAGAGTGGAAAAGAAGTTTGGACACATAGTGTTTTCCCCACAACAGCACCATGCTTCTCTAACCCTAACACAGGGAAAAGCAGCTATCCCACAAAGTGGAATGCTACAGATGTAGGGCAGCAACTAAGCTACCAAAGACTTTGATGCAGAAAGTCATAAGGGCCAAGCACTATTTCCAAACATGGCTCAGAAAGTTTTGTGCATATTTAAGTCAACTTGGAATCTCTAGGACAATACAACCCTTTCTGTGTCTAAGCACACGGTTTCCCTTCACGTGCCTCTACTTCATGTAGGCCCCATGTTCCCTTTCTGAATTTTTCTCTCTCAGTATAAGTTGGCTTGAACGGTGATTTGCCAGTCATCCCACTCAACTGTCTCTGCCTCAGGAGGATGTGCATCCTAGACTGTGATGCGTTTCCAGGAAAGGAGAAGGTGAGTGGAACGGCAAAGGGTTATATTCTTTTTTAATTGCCTGCAATGCTCATTTCAAACATTTAATCTGTCCACATAGTGAGAAGAGTTCTCACAAAACAACACCTAGGAGCCCAGAACCCACTAAAGAGTGTGTGGTATGGAGCTAGCACTTATGCTGGTCTCTGAGTCTTCCGTCAACGTTGCTCTAGTTTTCGTCTCACACATTTCATCACCAATAACTCCTTGGAAAACTAGGGCACTATGTAATTCCATCCTGTAAGAGAGGATGCTCAGGAGCAATTGTGTCCACCACCCTGGCGATTTCCCCATTCCTGAGGCCAGCCAGAGCTTCAATAGAATTGCCTGCTGAGGTGACAGAAAACTCCCTAAGAGCCTTCAGGAATCTGTCCAGATCTCTCAGTTTCCTGAGGGAAATCTCCATAATCAGTCCCCCACCCCGGCAGAGAGTCTGAGTGTTCCCAAGTCTAAAACCAACCAGGTGTTGATCTGTCCATAACAAGGGAACTGCAGAAAGTTGTTCGACACCAAGATCCCCAAGACCACACCAAGATAATAAAAGGTTTAGTGTCTAGCATTATCATGGGATCGTCTATTTAGTAGCTCAGATCTACGGTGATAAATTGTTGTCCTTGACTGAGAATGATATGCAGGTTTCTCCTCATGCTTCAGCAATTTGAAATACCCACTCAAGTGTTTCTGGAGCCTAGAGGACAGAACACAGTTTTTACAGGCAGAAAAGAAAATCTCATCTTTTGGAGGTTTGCATATATTTCCATACCTGGCAATTTAAAAGACCCCACTATGATCCTCATCAGTGTGTGCCAGCCTGGTAAGAACTTCTGGAAAAGGAGATAAAGTTGGATTAACAGCATCCTCATAATGTTACAAATATATTTGATTGGGCTTGCCTTGAGCCTGTTTAAAGGTATGTTTCAATTGGGGTGCTGTCATGAGTTCTCAGTCAAATGCTATAGAGCAACTAACATGCTTATTTTCTTTCCTTCCTCCTAGAATCCAGTGGACAAATTGTCATCACTCAGACACCAGCCTCTTTACAAGCAAATCCTGGAGACACAGTCACCATTCAGTGCAAAGCTTCCTCCTCCATGAGTTATGATATGCAGTTATTTCAATTTATCCCAGGACAAAAACCCAAGCTACTTATTTATAATGGTTCAAGCCGTTTCACAGGGACCCCAGATCGCTTTAGTGGCAGCTACAGTGGCACCGATTTCACCTTCCTTATCAGCGGTGTAGATCCTGAGGATGAAGGAATGTATTACTGTGGCCAAGACAACAGCAGACCTCTACACAGTGATACATCTCAGTACAAATACCCACCCAGTGACACATTTCAATTCAAAACCATCTGAATGGTCTAATACAGGAAGAATGAAAGTATTTCTTTCCCTGATCACTAAATGAGATGGACAAAACAACATGGAAGATTTTGGAAGAGAGTTGCAGAACCAGACTAGATGGTAGACACTCTCCATTTTAATTAAATATGCTCCCTCTCAAATAGTGGGTCTCTTCAAATTATCAGCCTGCAGTTTGTAACTCCCCTGGTTATTCATGGCACTGGAACAGTCACTGTGCAGACTTAGACCCCCTCATCCATCACTCTTCATGCTGTCATTTCTGTGGTGTTCTCATTGGCTATGTCATTGAATTGAGGACCTCTAAATACCTTCTCTTTAAGGTAAACAACCATCAAACTGGTCTAGGGAAAAGATTTCACACTGACCAGTAGCAGCCCTCAAACTCACCATAGTGGATACTTTCACTTTCATCAAAGTGACCTATATCTTCTGCCCTGTTTTACTGGGGCTTCTTGGTGCCCACTTGTTTAAAAGAAAACAGTCAGACAAAAAAGGCAGCAGGGACTTCCCACCTCTGCTGCAGCTGAATGAAGCGCAAAACACTCTGTGCAATTGCTATTGAAGGTCCTGGCAGCTAAGCAAACACTAAAATATCACTGGACTTCTGGACCTCTGCCAGGACTTTCAATATTTTACAGGTGAAAAGAGGAACTTGCACATTTTGACAACAACATTGTTCATCCACCCCAGTTGCTATCTAAAATTATGCACTGGCACCCCCACTCCTACTCTCACTTGCACTCAGTGAACTGATTTATAAAAAAAGGCAAAAATGCTTAATATTGCAAAGAATTCAGTCTCTTTCATAGTGCAATGCATCTTCCCTTGGGGGAAAAAAGGCAAGTGTAGGTTGGCTAGGCAGGTGAGGGAAGAATGGAAAAGAAATTAAGAGACACAGTATTTTCCCCTCAAAAGCACCCTGCTTCACCAGCCCTAACGGAGGGGAAAGCAGCTGTCCCCCAAAGTGGAAAGTTACAACTGTAGAGGCAGCAACTGAACTACCAAAGGCTATGAAACAGAAAGTCACCAGTAAGGACCAAGCACTATTTCCAGAATGGCTCAGAATGTTTTGTACATGTTTAATTCACGCTGAAAGCACTAGGAGAATTCATCCCTTTCTTATCTAAGCAAACTGTTTCTTTTAACATGCCTTGACCTCATATAAGCCTGAAGTTCCCTTTCTAACTTTTCCTCTTTCAGTATAAGGTTGCTTGCAATGTGCTGTACTGAACACTGATTTGCCAGTCATCTTACTCAACTGTCTCTGCCTCGGGAGGATGTTCATCTTACATTGTGGATTGTTCCATGGCAAAGGTTTTTTCTTTCTTTTTTTAACTACCTGCAGCGCTGGCTTCAAACCTTTAATTTAATTTAATTTAATTTAATTTAATTTAATTTAATTCTCACACAACAATACCTTGGAGTACCTTGGACAGTGTGTAGTAAGGAGTTATTCTGATCTCCGAGTCTTCTGCCAACATTAAATTAGTTTTCATCTCACTCAGTTTATCACCACTGACTCCTTGGAAAACTAGGCCATTGTATGACTCCACTCTCTAAGTCTAAGACAATGTTCAGAAGCCTCATGGCCATTTCCCCATTCCTGAAGTCAGTCAAAGCTTTGCCAAAATTGCCTACTAGGGTGGCAAGAAACTCCCCAAGAGCCTTCAGAAATCTATCTGGATTCCTCAACCTCCTGAAGCGGACTGCCCTAATTGGTTTTCCACTCCTGCAGAGGTTCTGAGTGCCAGAAGGTCTAAAACTGACCAGGTAATGATCTCTCCATGACAACAGAACTGCAGAAAGCTCCTCCATACCAAAATCATCAAGACCATGCCAAGATCATAAGGTATTTAGCATCTAGAATTATCATATGATCTTCTGTTTAGTAGAACAGCTCTGTCATGATAAATTGTTCTCCTTCACTGAGAACATTATACCCTGTTCCTCTCCATGCTTCAGCAACTTGAAAGACTCACTAAAGTGTTTCTGGAGCCTTCAGGACTAAACACAGTTCCTACAGGCAGAGAAGAAAATCTCATCTACACCTCTTGCAGGTTTGCATAAATTTCCATATCTGGTACTTTAAAAGTTCCTACCTTGATCCTCATCAGTTTATGGCTGGTCGGTAAGAATTTCTGGAAAAGGAGAGTTGGGTGAACAGTGTCCTCATAATGTTACAAATATATTTGATTGGGCTCTCCTTGGGTCTCTTTAAAGGTAAGTTTTAAGGGAGGTGCTGTCCTGAGTTCTCAGCCCAATGTTACGGAGCAATTAACATGCTTACTTTATCTCCTTCCTTCTAGAGTCCAGTGGACAAATTGTTATCACTCAGACACCTGCTTCTATACAAGCAAATCCTGGGGAGAGAGTCACCATTCAGTGCAAAGCTTCCTCTTCCATGAGTAATGACATGGCCTTATATCAATTTATCTCTGGTCAAAACCCCAAATTACTTGTTCATGATGCTTCCAGCCGTTTCACAGGGACCCCAGATCACTTTAGTGGCAGCTACAGTGGCACCGATTTCACATTTGTTATCAGTGGTGTACATCCTGAGAATGAAGGAATGTATTACTGTGGCCAAGACTACAGCAGACCTCTACACAGTGATACATTTCAGTACAAATACCCAGCCAGTGATACATTTCAATGCAAAACCATCTGAATGACCTAATACAAGAAGAATGACAGGGAATCTCTCCCTGATCACTAAATGGGATGGACAAAACAGTTCAGAAGAACCTTGAAGGTTTTAGAAGAGAGTTGTGGAACAAGACTATGTGGCAGGCATTCTCCATTAATTAAACAAGCCCCCTTCCAAAAGCAACAGTCATTTCAAATAATCACCCAGTAGTTTGCAAGGCTCCTGATTATTCGTGACACTGAAACAGGCACTGTGCAGGCTAAGACCCTCCTTGATCTATTACTCTTCAGCTTGTCATTTCTTTGGTGTTCCCATTGACCATGTTGTCCCAATGAGGTGGGCCTTGATTCACTAAGTTCTGTTTGACTATTGCTTTGAGAAACTTCAGACATTTAAATTATAACGGTTCATGACTGCAGCCTTGGAGTAAACTGGTGTAATGATTTCCTGTCCAAATAATACAGGCTGGAAAAAGGAGCAGCTGGAGCCTTCCATGTAAGAAGAGCAGTGAATTTTGGAATTACTTCAAAGTTTAAAGGATCTATCCAATTTTGCAGAAGGGGTCCACCACCTGAATCCTAGATGCATGTTTACTCCTGCTGAAGGTACCTGTAGGAATATTTCAATGCTTCAGTAGTTTTATACTTCAGATAAGGTTGCAATTAAGTGACAGACAGACACTAGTATAGGGGGCATTTGCAGTGATTAACAAGACCGGAAACTCCCAGGATTTATTCCAGTTCTTTCCCCATTTCATTTTGGAGATCCATATACATTTTGTTGATCCCAGAATATTTTTTATCAGTTCCCAACACAATCAGACTTCTTATACCAGATCACCAGGTCAGTTTATTTAACCCAGTATAAAATCAGAAATAGCAACAACAAAATTTGGGACTGTTTAATCAGTCCGGATACAACCAGAGATGATGATATCAACTGGTACCAGATCAGTCACCTAAACACCTTCTCTTTAAAATAAACAAGTATCAAACTGGATTAGGGAAAAGATGTTACATTGACCAGTAGCAGCCCTTAAGTTAATGGTAGTCAATACTGTTACTTTCAGCAAGGTGACCAACTGGGTCTTCATGGTGCCCACTTGTTTACCAGAAAGGAGGCAGGCACTTCCCAGCTCTGCTGCAGCTGAGTGAAGCACAAAACAATCTGAGCAAATGTTACTCAAGGTCCTGGCTCAGGAAACACTAAAATATCACTTGAATTCTTATGGACCAGTGCCAGGACTTTCATCATTTTACAGGTGAAAGGAGAGACTTCCACATTTTGTCAACAGCGCTATTCTTACCCCAAAGTCCCCATCTAGAATTACACGCATGCATGACCACTCCCCCTTGCACCCCCAACTGCTTCATTAAAAAGGCAAAAATGCTTAATAGTGCTAAGAAATAAGTCCCTTTCATAGCACAGTGCACCTTCCCCTGGGAAAAGAAATAGGCAATTCTAGAGTGGTTAAGCAGGTGTGGAAAGAAGACATATAGTGTTTTCTCTTCAAAGGCATCATGCTTCTCCAGCATAGGGAAAAGTAGCTATTCCCTAAAATGGAATGCTACAACTATAGGGCCAGCAACAAAGCTACCAAAGACTTTGATGCAGAAGGTCACCAATAAGGACCAACCACCATTTCCAAACATGGGTCAGATTTTTTTCTATGTGTTTAAGTCAACTTGAAATCTCTAGGAGAATACAACACCCTCTGTGTCTCAGCAAGCTGATTTTTTTTTTAAACTTGTCTCAACCTTATGTAGGTCTGGTGTTCCCTTTCTGACTCTCCAATTTCAGTATAAGGCAGCTTGCCATGTGCTGCACTGGCAGACATCCCACTCAACTCTCCCAGCCTCAGGAGGACATTCATCCTACACTGTGGGTTGTTTCCCAAAAAGGAGGAGCTGACTGGAATGGCAAAGGTGTTTTTTTTTAACTGCCTGAAATGCTGGTTTCAAACCTTTAATTTGACTACATAGTGAAAAGAACTCTCACACAACAGTACAGAAGAGTTCAGAACCAATTAGAGAGTATGTGGTATGGAGCTGGCGGTTATGCTGGTCCCTGAGTCTTCTGCCAGCATTACTCTAGTTTTCATCTCACTTTCATCACCACCAACTCTATGGTGCTCTATGACTGCACTCTGTAAGAGGGGCTTCTGAGGAATGATTGTGTCCACAACCTGGCCATTTCCACATTCCCAAGGCCAGTCAGAGCTCGGACAGAATTGCCTGCCAGGTTGAAATGATGTTCCCCAAGAGCCTTCAGGAATCCATCTTGATCCCTCAGCTTTCTGAGGTGGAACACCCTAACTGGTCCGCCACCCTTGCAGAGGTTCTGAGTGTCAACAAGTCTAAAACTGACCAAGTAATGATCCGTCCATGACAACAGAACTACAAATACTTCCTCCACACCAAAATCACCAAATCCACACCAAGATCATAAAACATTTGGCAAATTATGCCCTATTTAGTAGCTCAGATCTGTGATGATAAATTGTTCTCCTTGACTGAGAATGTTTTACAAGGTTCCTCTTCATGCTTCAGCTATTTGAAATAACCAACCAAGTGTCTCTGAAGCCTTCAGGACAGAACACAGTTCCTGCATGCAAAGAGGAAAATCTCATTTCTGCCCCTTGCAGGTTTGCATAGATTTCCATACCTGACACTTTAAAAAGTCCCCACGTTGATACTCAGCTGCCTGGTAAGAATTCCTGGAAAAGGAGAAATAGTTGGGTGAACAGTGCCCTCATAATGTTGCAAATATATTTGATTGGGCTCACCTTGGGTCTTTTTAAAGGTACGTTTTGATGGAGATGCTGCCCTGAGTTCTCAGCCCAATGTTATGGAGTAATTAACATGCTTATTTTCTCTCTTTCCTTCTAGAATCCAGTGGACAAATTGTCATCACTCAGACACCAACTTCATTACAAGCAAATCCTGGGGACAGTCACCATTCAGTGCAAAGCTTCCTCTTCCATAAATACTTACATGGTTTTGTATCAATTTATCCCGGGTCAAAAACCCAAGCTACTTATTTATAATGGTTCAAGCCGTTTCACAGGGACCCCAGATCGCTTTAGTGGCAGCTACAGTGGCACTGATTTCACATTTGTTATCATCAGTGTACATCCAGAGGATGAAGGGATGTATTACTGTAAACAAGACTACAGCAGACCTCTACACAGTGATACATCTCAGTACAAATACCCAGTCAGTGAGACATTTCAATACAAAACCATCTGAATGGTCCAACACAAGAAGAATGACAAGGAATCTCTCCCTGATCACTAAACTAGATGAACAAAGCAGTACGGAAGAATCATGAAGATGCTGGAAGAGAATTGCCACAGCAGACTGGGTGGTGGGTACTCTCCATTTTAATTAAAGAAGCTCCCTCCCAAAAAACTGTAGTCACTTCAAATAATCAGTGCACAGTTTGCATCTTCCCTGGTTATTCACTGCACTGTAACAGGCACTGTGCAGACTTAAGACCGTCACTTACCCATCGCAACCCAACCTGTCATTTCTGTGGTGTTCGCATTGGCCATATTGTCCAAATGAGGTGGCCCTTGATTTTTCAATCAGTCTGGATGCACCCATAGATGATTATATTAACTGATCACCAAACCAGTCCCCTAAACACCTCTTCTTTAAGATAAACAACCATCAAACTGGACTAGGGAAAAGATTTCACATTGACAAGTACCAGCCCTGCAGCTGATGGCGGTGGATACTGTCACTTTCAGCAAAGTGACCTATATCTTCTGCACTGTTTTACATAGCAATCTGTATTGGATCTTCATGCTGCCCACTTGTTTAACAGAAAGCAGACAGACAAAAAAGGCAGCTGGGACTTCCCATCTCTGCTGCAGCTGAATGAGGCACAAAACACTCTGAGCAAACATTACTCAAGGTCCTCACAGCTAAGGAAATGCTGAATAATCACTTGAGCTGTTCTGGACCACTGCCAGGACCTTTGACATTTTACAGGTGGAAAGAGCAATTCCACATTTCAACAACACAAGTCTTACCCCATCATAGTCATTATCTAAAATTACGTACATGTACCACCACTCCCACTTCTACCCATACGACTGCTTTGTTTTTAAAAAGTTAACAATCTTACAAAGAATTCAGTCTTTTTCATAGTGCAGTGCACCATCCTCTGGGAAAAGAACTAGACAACCATAGAGTGGGTAGGCAAGTGAGGAAGAATGGAAAGGAAGTTAAGATATACAATGTTTTCCCCTCAAAGGCACCATGCTTCTCCAGCCCTAATAGAGGGGAAAGCAGCTATCCCACAAAGTGGAATGCTACAGCTGTAAGGGCAGCAGCTGAGCTCCCAAAGACTTTGATACAAAAAGTCACCAATAAGGACCCAGCACTATTTCCAAACATGGCTCAGAATGTTTTGTACATTTTTAACTCACCTTGAATTCACTAGGAGAATATAACGCTTTCTATGGCCATTTCCACACTACATTGTTATAGTGGTATTATTCCACTTTCAACATCCTGTGGAATTCTGGGGTTTGTAGTTTCCTGAGGCCAAAGAGCTCTCTGACTGAGAATTCTAAATGCCCCTCCCCAAACTGCAAAGCTCAGGATTCTATAGGATGTTGAAAGTGGAATAATAGCACTGTAACAATGTAGGGCAGAAATGACCTGTGTTTAAGCAAACTCTTACTTCAGGTAGGCCGATGTTCCCTTTCTTACAGGACATGGTTGCCGCCGCCACCACTGGGGTCTCCTTGGCCCAGAGCAACAGTGGCAGTCAGAGAGGACCCTCCATGTGAGCCTGGCCTACTGCTACCCTCGGCAGGGTCTTCTTCAACCCAGGGCAGCAGTTGTGGTGGCAGCGGCAGCGTGAGAGGCCTGGTCCAAGTGGGCCTGGTCCACTACCACTGCCACCACCACCCTCGCCAGTTGGTCCTCAGTCCAGGATAGTGGCAGCAGGAGAAGCAGCGTGTAGAGATGCAACTTCCATACTTGCTCTAGTCACTGTTGTAGGTAGATACGCCACTGTGGTGCTGGTATTTATTCTGGTCTTTAAGTGTTCTGCTAGCATCACTCTAGTTTTCATCTTACTTGTTTCAGCATCACCAACTCCTTGGAAAACTAGGGGGCTGTATAACTCCACTCTTTAAGAGGGGATGCTCAGGAGCAGATGTGTCCACCACACTAACCATTTCCCCCATTACTGAGGCCAGCCAGAGCTTTGACAGAATTACCTGCTGAGGTGACAAGAAACTCCCCAAGTCCTTACAGGCATCTGTTACCCAAGAAGGTGGGGGACCTTAAGATCCTTCAGCAGTACCCATGCCTCAGTGAAAAGGTGGGGAATTATTAGCTCAAAGAGCGGTGAGGGGGGCTGTAAGAGGTGGAGTAACCTTACAGGATAATTTCCACTTTTGTATATCAATTCTAACTGTAGGACACTAGTTGGAAATAAAAATGAATGTCTTTATTGGAGAAATTCACAAACAAGCAAACAGTCCACAGTCTCACGAACCATACAAGTCTAGCAAAGATAAAGGAGAGAAAGGTTGGTTAGCAAGAATTGGTGTGAAGTAGGTGATAATTAGAATTCCTGAAGCAGCAGAGGATCAAAGGGAGTTGATTCAGACTGGGGAGTCCTGAGGACGGTACAATGAACTGGAATCTAGGGGTCCTCACACAGCATGACACGCCACATGTGTTCAAGGTACGAGCAAGAAGCCAGGAACTGAGTCAAGGTTTAAGCACTCTTTTTCTGCCCTGAGAGAAATATGTTAATTGCTCCCTGTTAGAGCCAACAAAGGAGTTGGGGAGGTTCTTGTTGCCTTTGTGGCAGGTGATAATCACAATGTCCTCTTAATGACTGGAAAGGTGGAAAAACAAAAGGATAGTTTCTGTGAGAAAGGGGTAATAGAATGTCAGCTTCTGGATGCTCTTTCTGATGGCTTCATCTGCTATTGTCTCTTAGGCTTGGATACTTTAGAGAACCAACTAAATCTCATCAGGGGGAGTTATCTGATTGATCTTTCTAAACTTAGAAAGCTGAGGCCCTTTGTCCCTTCAGGAAGCTTCCAGTCAGCGTCTTTTTAATTTCCAAACAGCTTTTCAGCCATAGGTGCAAGATTTATATTTATTTCCTGCCAATTAAACAATGTTTATAGCCAATCATACCATATCACAGATTGGGGTGTGAGGCATGGTAACAAATCCATTTGGACCCCTCAGCTTCCCAAGTGGGACCACCCTAATTGCTCCACCAGCCCTGAAGAGGTTCTGAGCACCAGTGAATCTAAAACCAATCAGTTTAAGATCTTTCAATGACAATGGAACTGCAGAAAGTTCCTTCACATCAAATCACCAAGACCACATCAAGATCATAAAATGTTTAACAAGTAGACTTATAATCTGATCTTCTATTTAGTAACTCAAACCCGTGATTATACATTGCTCTCTTTAACTGACAATGTTGTATCAGCTTCCTCCTCATGCTTCAGCAATTTCAAATACTCACCAAAGTGTTTTTGGAGTCTTGAGGTCTGAACACAGTTACTATAGGCAGAGAAGAAAATCTTATCTCCACCCCTTGGAGGTTTGCATAGATTTCCATACCTGGAACTTTAAAAGTCCCCAGTTTAATCCTGATCAGGCTGTGGCTGGATGGTAAAAATTTCTGGAGAAGGAGAAAGAGATGAACAACATGTCCAGAATGTTACAAATATATTTGATTGGGCTCACCTTGATTCTGTTTAAAGGTATGTTTTAGTGGAGGTGCTGTCCTGAATTTTCAGCCCAACATTATAGAACAATTACATGCTTACTTTCTATTTCCTTCTAGTGTGCAGTGGACAAATTGTCATCGCCCAGACACCAGCCTCTTTGCAAGCAAATCCTGGGGACAGAGTCACAATTCAGTGCAAAGCTTCCTCTTCTATAAGTGATGATATGGCCTTGTATAAATTTATCCCAGGACAAAACCCCAAGCTACTTGTGTCTGAAGGTTCAAGCCATTTCACCAGTAGCCCAGATCGCTTTAGTGGCAGCTACAGTGGCACCGATTTCACGTTCGTTATCAGCGGTGTACACCCCGAGGATGAGGGGACATATTACTGTGGCCAAGACTACACCTCACCTCTACACAGTGATACATTTCACTACAAATACCCAGTCAGTGACACATGTCAATACGAAACCATCTGAATGGTTTAATACAGTAAGAATGACCGTATATATCTTCCTGATCACTAAACCGGATGGACAAAGCAGTACGAAGAACCATGAGGATTTTGGGGGAAAGTTGCTGAACCAGACTAGGTGCTAAACACTCCCCATTTTAATTAAATAAACCCCATCCCATTAAGCAGCAGCCACTTCAAATAAACAGCCTGCAGTTTGTATATCCGCTACATAATGCATGATACTGAAACAGGCAGTGTGCAGGCTTAGACCCCCAATCACCCATCATTGTCCATCCTGCCATGTCTATGGTATCCTCATTGCCCATGTGGTCCAATTGAGATGAGCCTTAATATCCCAGTTAGTCAGGATGTACACATGGATGATGATATCAACTAGTAACAAACCAGTCCTCTAAACACCTCCTCTTTAAGGTAAACAGTATCATACTGGAGAAGGGAAAAGATTTCACATTGACCAGTATGAGCCCTAATGCTGATGGTGGTCAATGCTGTCACTGTCAGCAAGGTGACCAAGCTCTTCTGCACTGTTTTACAAAGCAATCTGTACTGGGTCTTCATGCTGCCCACTAAATTAAAAGAAAGGAGGCAGACAAAAGGTGAGGCACTTTTTACCTCTGCTGCAGCTAAATGGAGCACAAAACACTCTGAGCAATGGTTACTCAAGGTCCTGGCAGCTAAGGAAACACTAAAATATCACTTGATCTGTCCTGGACCACTGCTGGGACCTTCACCATTTTACAGGTGAAGAGAGTGACTTTCACATTTTCATAGCACTGTTCTTACCCCACAATCGTTGTCTAAAATTACACACATGCATCACTTCTCCCACTTGCTCCCCTGCAACTGCTTTATAAAAAAAAGTTAAAAAAAAAAAAATCATGCAAAGAATTCAGACTCTTTCATTGCACAGTGTGCTTCTTCTTGGAAAAGAAATATGCAACTGTAGGGTGAGCAGTCAGGAGTGGGAAAAGTGGAAGAGATGATAAGACATTCAGTGTTTTCTCCTCAAAGACACCATGCTTCTCCAACACTAATGTAGGGAAAAGCAACTATCCCCCAAAGTGGAATACTACAACTGTAGGGGCAGCAGCTGAGTCCCCAAAGGCAATGACACAGAAAGTCACCAATAAGGTCCAAGCACTATTTCCAAACATGGCTCAGAATGTTTTGTATATGTTTAACTCAATTTGAAATTACTAGGAGAGTGCAACCCTTTCTGTGTCTAGGCAAACTGTTTTCTTTAACATGCCTCTACCTCACGTCAGCCCAACAGTCCCTTTCTGACTTTTTTCTTTCAGTATAAGGCGTCTTGCCATGGGTGAATAGTCAGGAGTGGGAAGAGTGGAAGAGAAGGTAAGACATTCAGTGTTTTCTCCTCAAAGACACCATGCTTCTCCAACACTAATGTAGGGAAAAGCAACTAAAGGCACCCTTACTGAACCCTGTTTTCCAGCCATCCCACTCAATTGTCTCTGGCTCAGGAGGATGTTCATCCTAGACAGTGGTTTGTTTCCTGGAAGTAAGGGGCTGACTGGAATGGCAAAGGTTTTTCTTAATTCCCTGTAGTGCTCTGTTCAAACCTTGAATTTGGCCACATGTTGAGAAGAGCTCTCAAACATCAATACTTAGGAGTCCAGACCCCATTAGAGGGTGCATGGTATGGAACTGGTTGTTATGCTGGTCTCTGAGTCTTCTGCCAACATTGCTCTAGTCTCCATCCCACTCTTTTCATCATGGCCAACTCTTTGGAAAACTCAAGGGCTGTGTGACTCCACTCTGTAAGAGGGGATACCCTGGAACAATTGTGTCCTCCTGGCCATTTCCCCATTTCTGAGGCCAGTCAGAGTTCTGACAAAATTGCTTGTTGAGGTGACAGGAAACTCCTCAAGAACCTTTGGGGATCCATCTGGATCCCTTAGCTTCCTGAGGGGGACCACCCTAATAGTCTCACACCCCATGCAGAGAGTCTGAGTGTCCCCAAGTCTAAAAACAAACAGGGGATGATCTGTCCATGACAATGGAACTGTAGAAAGTTCCTACACACCAAAATCACCAAGACCACACCAAGATCATAAAATATTTAGCATCTAGAGTTATCAAATGATCTTCTATATTGTAACTCAGACCTGTGATGATAAATTGCTCTCTTTAACTGAGAATGTTGTATCAGCTTCCTCCTCACACTTCAGCAATTTGAAATACCCACCCAAGTGTTTCTTGAGCCTTGAAGACAGAATACATTTTCTAGAGGCAGAGAAGGACATTTCATCTACAGCCCTTGCAGATTTGCATAGATTTCCATACCTGGCACTTGAAAAGTCCTCACTTTGATGCTCATCAGGTTGTGGCTGCCTGGTAAAATATTTCTGGAAAGGGAGAAATAGTTGGATGAACAGCATCCTCACAATGTTACAAATATATTTGATCGGGTTCACCTTGAGTCTCTTAAAAGGTAAGGTTTAATGGAGGTACTGTCTTGAGTTCTCAGCCCAACATTATGGAGCAATTAACATCCTTACTTTTTCTTTCTTTCCTTCTAGAGGCCAGTGGACAAATTATCATCACTCAGAGACCAGGATCTTTACAAACAAATCCCGGGGACAGAGTCACCATTCAGTGCAAAGCTTTATCCTCCATGAGTAATGACATGGCATTGTATCAATTTATCCCAGAACAAAACCCCAAGCTACTTATCTACGAAGCTTCCAGCCGTTTCACTGGGACCCCTGATCGCTTTAGTGGCAGCTACAGTGGCACCGATTTCACATTTGTTATCAGCGGTGTACTTGCTGAGGATGAAGGAGAGTACTACTGTGGGCAATACAACAGCTTCCCTCTCCACAGTGACACATCTCAGTACAGATACTCAGTCAGTGACACATTTCAGGACAAAATCATCTTAATGGTCCAATACAGGAAGAATGACAGTGCCTGTGATGCATGTGATGGACAAAGCAATATGGAATGACCATGAAGATTCTGAAAGACGATTGCTGAACCAGACTAGGTGGTGAGCACATTCCATATTAGTTAAATAAGCCACCTCCTAAAGAGTGGCAGTGATTCAGAAATTCAGCCTGTACTTTGTATGACTCCTGGATGTTCACTACTCTGGAACAGACAACGTGAAGAAGATTGCCCATCCTGTCATTTCTTTGGTGTTCTCATTGACTGTGTGGTCCAAATGAGGTGGGCCTTGATTCACTGAAGTTTGTTTCACTCTTGTTTTGAGGAATCTCAGACAAATTATACTAGTGCATGACTGCAGCCTTATAATTAAACTGGTGCAGTGCTTTCCTACTCAGGTCATACAAGAAGGAAAAAGTGGCAACTGGAGGCTTCCATGTAAGAACAGCAGTGAATTTGGGCTTTACTTCAGAGCTTATAGGATCTATCCAAGTGGTGAACGTATGGTGCAGACTGGGTTCACCAGCTCAGTCCTAGATGCATGTTTACTCCAGCTGCAGGTACTAATAGGGACCTTTCAATGATTTAGTATTTTTATGATTCAGATAATATGGTTATAATTACATGACAGGGAGACATCAACATAGAGGGTATCTGCAGCAATTAATGAGATCAGAAAGTCTCAGGTTTTATTCTGGTTCTTTCCAATTTCATTTTAGAGATCCATATGCATTTTGTTGATTCCAGAATTTTTTCTGTCAGCTCACAATGCAATCAGAAACTTCTCATACCAGCTTTCCAGGTCAGTTTATTTTAACCCAGAAAGAACAAGAGCAAAATCTGGGTCTTTTCAATCGGTCTGGATGCATCCATAGATAATGATATTAACTGATACAACTGCACACCTCCTCTTTAAGGTAAACAAACATCAAATTGGACTAGGGCAGTGGTTCTCAACCTGGGGGTTTTGGGGGTCGAACGACCATTTCACAGGGGTCGCCGCTCCTCAATCCTGCCCCCCTTTTAAAAGAAGGTGGCCTCACAGCCAATGGGAGCAGTGCTTCTGAGACCCCTGCGCTGGGGTTCAAACTGCAAACCCCAGGATTCCATAGGATGGTGAAAGTGGAATAATAGTTCTATAATAGTCTAGTGCAGAAATAGCCAGGATGACTTTCTCCTCTCGCTTTTGTTGTGCGTGGACCCTTGGCGCTTGCCACACGCACGTGTTGTGTTCTTCGCCCTGACTGTCTTGCATTCCTCGCTTTTTGTATGTTCAGCATCCGCACTCCCTTTAAGGGAGGG
The DNA here is from genome assembly GCA_948474755.1 of Ctenosaura bakeri. Lineage (NCBI taxonomy): Eukaryota > Metazoa > Chordata > Lepidosauria > Squamata > Iguanidae > Ctenosaura > Ctenosaura bakeri. Next base: position 247,468 of record CAOLHI010002355.1, read on the forward strand.
AGGGAGGGAGGGAGTGAAACAAAACGCATCTGCTTATGTCGCCACCATCTTTCCTCTCTCCCTGTCCTTTCCTCCCTGCGCCTCGTGTAAAATGTGGGCTGTTTTGGCATTGCCTTTGGAAGTGACTGGCTTTTTGAACTGTGGAAACCCAACATTCAGAACTAGAACTACTGCCTTAATTCTGGCATTGATGGACGCTTTCTGTGCTTAAAAAAGAGGGGAGGGTTACCAGTTTTTAGGCATTAGAAGTCTATCCAGAGCAGTGATTTAGGGCAGTGTTTCCAATCTATTTGATGTTGGAAATAACTAACTAAATAAATAAATAAAAAATAAATAAAAAATAACAAAAATGATTTTATGGTTGGGGGTCACCACAACATGAGGAACTATATTAAGGGGTCGCGGCATTAGGAAGGTTGAGAACCACTGGACTAGGGAAAAGATTTCACATTGACCAGTACCAGCAATGAAACTGATGGCAGTGCATGTCTTGTGCTGGCAGCCAGCTAAGCACAGCCCAGAATATTTTCTGTCAGCTCCGAGCACAATCAGAGATTTCTTATACCAGCTCCCCAGGTCAGTTTATTTTAACCCAATATAAAACTGGAAATAACAAGAACAAAATCTGGGACTTTTCAATCAGTCTGGATGCACCCATTGATGATAATATCAGCTGGTACTAGACCAGTCCCCTAAACATCTCCTCTTTAAGGCAGACAGCCATCAAACTAAATTAAGGAAATGATTTCAGATTGATCAGTAGCAGCCCTGAAGCTGATGGTGGTGGATACTGTCACTGACAGCATAGTGACCAATGTCTTCTGCACAGTTTTACAAAGCAATCTGTACTTGGTCCTCATAGTGACCACTTGTTTAACAGAAACCAGGCAGAAAAAAAAGCGCAGGATGCACTTTCCACCTTTGCTTCAGCTGAATGAAGGACAAAACACTCTCAGCAATCATTACTCAAGGTCCTGGCAGCTAAGGAAACACTGACATTTTACAGATGGAAAGAGGAAGTTGCACATTTTGACAGCAACACTGGTCTAACTCTACAGTTACTAACATTATGTACCCCTACTTCCATTTGTACCCAGCCAACTGTTTTCTAAAAAAGGCAAAAATGCTTAATCCTGCAAAGAATTCAATCTATTTCATGTGCATTTCACCTTCCTCTGGGAAAAGAAATAGGCAACTGCAGGACAGTATGCAGATGAGGGAAGAATGGAAAAGAAATTAAGAGATATTAAGACATATAGTGTTTTCCCCTCAAAGGTGCAGTGCTTCTCCAGCCCTAAGACAGGGAAAAACAGCTATCCCCCAAAGTGGAACACCACAACTGTAAGGAGAGCAACTAATCCACCAATGACTATGACAGAGAAAGTCACCAATAAGGACCAATTACCACTTCCAAACATGGCTAAGGATGTTTTGAACATTTTTTGTGCAACTTGAAATCACTAGGAGAATACAACCTTATCTGTGTCTAGGCAAACTGTTTCCTTTAAAATGCCTCTACCTCATGTAGGCCTGATGTTCCCTTTCTGACTTTTCCTCTTTCAATATAAGGTGGCTTGCCACATGCTGTACTGAATATGGATTTGCTAGCCATCTTACTCAGCTCTTTCTGCCTCAGAAGGATGTTCATCCTAGACTGTGGGTTCTTCCTGTAAAGGAGGAGCTGACAGGAATGGCAAAGGTTTTTTTTTTCTTTTAACTGCCTGCCTTCAGGGTAACAGCAGCTCTTACTTGGGGTTCTAAATCCTCACAGATGTGAGTTGCCTTTCCATATTTGATTTTCATGTATGTTTGATCAGTTCCCATGGATTCATCTGCACTGCTCACAATATCTGGGATTGTGTACCCTAAATATTTAGCTGCTTAGGTGTGGCATCCTGCCAATCTGCATAAGTGTCAGGGAGAAGTGTTTGGGTACATCTCCGTTTTTGCCTTTCACGCACACTTCCCAATTGTCTGATCCATTACATGATTCACAGATCAGCTTGCGTATAAGTAAACTCCATGGCAAGTGATTCCTGCTGGACCAGATGTTGTCTTGGAGCCATGACCATACCTTACTCTCACAACTCTTGCACATTTCAGGTCCAACCCTGGCGCCCTTGGCCTCATCCCTGCAATCATAGCCCTCCCTTCCTCTCTTAGACCTCCTGTATAGCACTCCTTTGGACCCTTTCAATCATGAGGTTCCTCCAGCGGGAACTGTATTGCACCGAGTGGCAAGAACAGGCTGCCTTGACCATCCCACTCAACCCACCTGCCAGTTCTGAGGGGTGGTTGCTTTCTGTCTCCCCTGCTTTGTCCTGTTTAACAGAGTGCAGTACATTTTTGTAAAGGATATTTACTTTGCATCTTTCCACCTGAATGCATCAGTTATGTTAGAGATGTGTCAGTTGAGTGCTTTGTATTTCTAATCTCAACAGTTGTACATTTAAACTTGCCAAGATTGTCTTATGCACTCAGTATTTTTAGATTCACATCCAAAACAGCCGGGGATATTATTTTTATTTTATTATTTATTAGGTCAAATTATATCCCCCCATTTACCAATTGAACTTGAGGCAATATACAAGGCTCCCCCCATCCCTCATCACGTTGGAGATATTATCATGAGGAGAACCTGTACAAAATAAAAGGTAGCTGAACTGCTCTAGCTATATTTTATCTATGGATCTCTTCAAAATAAGTTAAGAGCACTGCAGTATTGGAGATGTCATTTTGTTTTGTTTGTTTTTAGATCAACAAAAGCTCTTGATACTAAATGGCTATCACACATGGATACGCTAGGCATCAGTTATAGAAACAGAAAAAATTACTTTAAATGGCTGAATATTGCATCCTCACTATAATTAAAGTGGGAAATGGTGCTTGAGAGTATCACTGTCAGTTGAGGTATGCAGCCACTCTGACTCCTGGCTGGCCAAAAAAGACAAAAAGACAATCCCTCCACAAAAAAAATGTTAGCCATAAATCCATTGCTATCATTTGTCTATTCTGTGTCTAATCTTGTAATCTTGCCTTCAGATAATGGTGTGGGGTTGCAAGGGATTTCTACTACAAATCTGATATAGAAGTAACAGGACATGGAAAAGTTGCTGAAAGTTGCTTTTTGGAGCTGATGAAATTCAAAGGTAAAACAAAAGAATTTGCTAAATTGAGAAAATAAATACCGTGTTTCTTTGTTAGTGTGGGAGAACTATCCATGCCATCTTGTCAATGGTTCAAATGGTTTTAAGCCTGATATCCAATTACAAGTGCTTTGCAGACCTCTAAGACATCCAGCAAGATATTTTTCTTTCTCCAGTCTCAGCAATGCCCACCAGATGGGTGAGACTTGGGTTTGTGTACAGGGTGTAGGATATAAGAAAGCACTGTGGTTCACTTTTGGACAAGGGACCAAGCTAGAGGTCAAACGTAAGTATAAATTTTTCTGTTTTTCTGAGGTATATTTGAGTGTTGTGGGGAAAAAAATCAGCAATGGCAAGTATTTCCACATTAGGAGAAAAAGAATCTTTTTGGGATGGAAAACAGAATTTTTACTTACTGATGCTATATGATGTTTACTTGGCTAGATCCTGAAAAACATTTTGCAGCAGAGGGATGGGAACCACCACTGTGCATGTCATCAAATGAGGCAAAGTTGGGGTTCAGGAGTCTTTTGTCACTTTATTTGTATTTTCTGCATTAGACTGGCATCCCCTTTCCTGTCGGTGTTCTGGCCTCTTCAGGAAAATAATGCTAGCAGGATTGATAGCCAGATTTGGAGGGAGAAGGGGAACGTTCTGTAAAAGAACTAACTTTTTTTTTTTGTAAACTAAATTATGTTCTTATTTATTGGACCATATTATATCATATACGGCATATACGTCTGTAAAATCTTTTCTACAATCTCAGTAAATAACCCCGTGTGGGAGGGACATTGATTTTTGTTAAGTGGCTGGGTTATGGCAAACACTGTGGTACACTTTTGGTCCTGGAACCCAGGTAGTGGTCAAACGTAAGTATGGATTTTTCTATTCTATATTATATGCCAGTAGTCTTCTCTTCATGGTGATTTTTGTTCAACATTTATAGCCATTTCAGTACTGTGAGAAAAACTTTACTCACTTGGCAGGAGACAAGTATATTTTAGGATTATGTGGTGAATTTAGAATGAAACATTTCTAATTTTTCTTATTGAATCTATCCAGGGTTCATTCAAGTAGGCACCAAAAAATGTCTGAACACAGGAAAATATATGAGAACCTCTGTGGTCTCCTTCATTCAAAGAAAGGAAAGAATTGGAGTTCAGGAGCTTTTTATTTATTTCTTTATATTTTCCATGTTGCATTACTCTCCCTGCCCCCCCCCCGCCTCAATGCTGAGCTGTGCAGAAAAATAATTCTGGCTGGATTATTATTCAAAACTCAGGCAAGGATGAGAATACCTTCAGTAAATAGGATTCAACTGGACTCATTTTGTTTTAATAGACTAAATGCTATCCAGTTGAGAGCTGCCTTTTTTGAGAAGCTGTTAAAAGCTCTTAGAGTGTGGCAAACTGAGGGCAAAATATTGAAACTAGAGAGTTCAAAGAACCTTACATTTTACTAGAAATGTTTGAAAATCTTATAGAAAATTTTTATCATAAGCAAAGAAAACTTCATTTCTGATAGCCTGTAGCTTTTTAAACAAATAGTTCTTTCACAGATTTGATATTTTTGTCAATTGTTACTCAGCTTTGATCAAGTATGGATGCTGTTTTGGCGCAAGTTCTTTTAGTGCCCTTAATCAGCAAATTTAAGTGTTTTATAAAGCTTTATAGTTTGCGTAAATAAATATATTTAGAATTGGACATCAAAATAGGTTTCATGTGGTAATTTTTCATTCTGTCACATATTACAGCACAAAAACATCAAATCAAGTTGTGAAAAAACTAGATGTGATGGAGCAAATTTAATGTCATTTTTGGATATAGAATGCCAAATTCCTATAAAATGAAAGTACATTTTCAAAAAAGTTTTAATGGCCCTCAGTTTTGCTGGCCTGTGTTATATTTCAACATCCTCGACCAAATTTCTTCATTGAGTTTTCCATAATTGGCAATAGGAACATTTATTCTTGGTACAAAGCACTTTAAGGAAGATGTCCCAAAAGGGGGCTTTGCATCAAAAGGCTAAGCATACATACTTGAAAATAAACCCAGTTCATTTCAGTAGAAGGTGTTTCAAGGTAAACAAGCACAGTTCTGAATACTTGGGTGCCGTTATGTCCCTTTCCCCTCCTTTGTGGTCAACTGCAGCCAGCATGTTTAGAAACTGAACCTTAGGCCACCATCTTATGAATAATTCCTATGTTGGAATAAGTCCAATATGTGCAATGTGCAATAATTGTCTGTCCTGCTCAGAAAAAACTGCAATAAATTAATGGTAAGGAGTTCTCTGGGATCCATGTCTAGTGATTCAGACTCTTAGCTTGACATTATAAGTAGAATAGAATAGCTGAATGCTGGACTTTTAATAAACAACAACACCAATGTCATTTAAAAATATTGATGCTTCTCTGTAGTTAGCATTTGTGCATAAATCACTGTAAACCTCTTACATACATTGCCAGAAGACAGGGAGTGAAAAAAAAGCTGTCATTGACTTGCCCAGAATTTTAGTTTCTTCTGCAATGATTGAATGCTTGAACAGAGAAATGTCTTGAATAAGACTGATGACAGATTTGTTTGTTCTCATCTCTAAGCTGTCCAGAGAGGCAGCCATGTGGAACAGCAATGCATGGGGGTGTTCCCTGTACCTGTACACACGAATGATGGCATATTTTGTGTTTTAACTCCTTTCTGCAGGGAGAGAAGATGCCACCCCTTCGGCATTTGTTTTTCCACCCTCACAGGAGCAACTTAAAACCAACTCTGCGACCATGGTGTGCCTCATTAATGCTTTCTATCCAAGTGAGCTGAATGTGGCTTGGAAAGTGGATGGCCAAGCTGCTCGTGGGGATATCCAAACTAGTCCAGCAACAACTGATACAGACCAGACCTACAAACTGAGCAGCACCCTGACGATCCCTACAGACGAGTATAATTCCCATGAATTATATGCTTGTGAAGTGACGCACAAAACGTTGTCCCAGCCTCTTGTGAAGAGTTTCAGGCGGTCTGAGTGTTCTTATTAGGTACCTCCATGATGCATAAAATCTCCCACAATGCAGTATGACTTCCATTCTCTTACTAGGTCCTGTTTCATTTATAGAACAAATATCATAGCAGAAATTGTGTTACCACCCCAGTATTATGCATAAATGAAAGAGGTTTTCAAGATCATATATTCTGTCCTTTCACTGTACAACATGATTTCTAACATTGTCTCTTTCTTTTTCTTGCTTTTATCAAGTTAACCTTGGAGAATAGCACAAATATATTAATAAAAGCATTTGTTTCAAAAACATTTGGTCTCCATCTTCACTTTTTTGTGTTCAGTGTAAGATGATTGGTTGAATAAATCAAACTCAGCTAAATTACAGAAATTAAAGAATGGCTTTTGTTATTGTTGTTAGGGGGATCTTTTTTGTTATCCACCCTGTCTGGGATCAGTCAAGCTACTGATCTAAATAATAAATGGAAATTGCTGTAACTTTGTACATGGAGCATTAAAGGTCTTTAAAAAAAATTAAAGTTCCCTCTACTCTAAAATGACCCTTTAGGCACCCCAAATATAAGCTCCTGAAACTATAAGGTCCCTTTATTCCACACAAGTGCATAGGAGAAACCATCTGATATCTCTGCCTATTATTGTGCACAGTCCGAGCATATCTACAGTACAGACAAAAATGTATCTCATTTATTCCAGCACAAACTATTAAAATATTGGTGGACTACAATTTCCAGCATCCCTAACCAACATACCAATGATGAGGGATGCTGGGAAGCTGTAGCTTAATGATGTGTGGAGGGCTATACAGTTTCCACCCCGTACATTAAATTCATAAAACGGTGGGGTTGAGTGGAAGGTTGCTGATGATTCTGGCCTCCCTCCCAAACTACAGTGGTCAAGCTTATCTGGGAGAAAGGGAATGACTATTACAGCAGATTATCTCTATAATGTAGATACAGCTTTTACAAACTGCTGGAATTCAAGGAAACCATACACAAGATTTATCCCTGAGATCTATGTTTAGTTTAACAGTTGAGTGCTATGAACCAAAATAACATGTGTGTCTATGGCCATCTATTCCACTGTTATTATTCCACTGATAAACATGTCCTATCGGTTATGAGTGGGACAAAAAAAATGTAAAATATGGGCAAGATTCCACTCACTGGAATCAGCAAATTTCAGTCATCATCAGTGTGAGAAATAGCTGATAACACTCATGAAACAATTTAACACAGGATCGGCTGAAGCATCAAATGTTTATTTTTACGTTTCTGCAGACACGGGTGCTCTCCAGAGAGGACACCCTCCCACAAAACAACACACATTTTATCCCCTACACCAGCTTCCCTCCCCTTGGACAGGACCCAAAAGTTACAACCCTATCTTCGCCTAAGAAGTTACATGCCCCCTTCACCATATTTACAGTATAATCACGCTTTTCCCTCGTGGTGCCTTAATTTTCATTTGTAATTTCAAAATGCCCATCAAACAGATTCTAACCTCCCATTTTGCTAAACAATGCCAAATTCTTGTCCTGTTTTTCTTTTATCAGCTTTGTTACCCCTTTCAGCTTTTGCTGACCTTCAGTCTGCATAAGCAGGTGCCTCCAAAGAACGTACATACATCCCACTGTTGAATACCTTATCTCTATCTGTCTGGTTCTCTTTGCTCCAAGGCCTTCTTCAGCTGCCAGTTCTAAAATACATTCTTAGGCTTCATTGTTTTGCAACAATACTATTCCAAAGCATATGTGTGTATAAATATATTTAAAAATGTGTTATAAGCTATAAGCTAATAATATGTTACTAATACTATTAATAATATTGCAGAAACTAAAATATATTTTACTTCTCACAATCAGACTGGGCAGGAGCCTTTCATTTGTGTAGAGTCATGGAACAAGATAATTTGCTATATGAGGTAAAACTTCAAATGGTGCCCCCCTCCACTCACTCAAAGTATATACTACTGTCATGTTATTTTAACAACTGAAAACAACTGAAGCAAAAATCCTACCATCTACTTTCCCTAGCAGTAAAAATGACGCCTAATTGTCAATGTATACCCCCTTCCATGTAGATACTATCAGTTCCCTGAGGTCATTATCTTACTCCACTTAACAGTAGATCCGACCCTGCATACAGATTCTACATATAAAAAGTGCTTTAGAACACGGCATTCACTAGATTTAGTGCCTATCATGCTGGCACGCTTACAAAGTAGTACCTAAAGGAGAATACCATAAACCTATACCACTATTTTGGCTTGTTTCTACAGCCCTATCACACTACACTGTTACAGCACTATTATTCCATTTTAAGTGCTATGGCTGCACTCTGTGGAATTCTGGGGTTTGTAGTTTAGTGAGAACTACAGTTTCTTTGGCTGAGAATTCTAAATTACTCTCCTTAAACAGCAAAATTTGGGACTATGTATAATCTTGCCATGGCATTTAAAGTTGAATAATAGAACTATAACAGTACAGTGTGATAGGGTCCACTGTTTACACTGTGTTTGCCTGACATGCAATGGACTTATCTGCTGTCTTAAAACACCGTTATAGAGCATTTTCTAAATGCATGGTTGTTGTTTTTTTTAAAAAAAGCCAGGGACTCTAGGATAGAGGGGGAAGACAATTAAGTCCAAGGCTCATATGTAGTTAAGCCAATCCACAATGATCAGTCAAAAGTGCATCCAAACATTCAGCTGCTATGAAGATTTAAGAGCATTGTTGTAGCTGAACCCTCCAAAAGTAAGGTGAAAACTGAAAACTCTAAGAGAAACAAAGTCTGAAATGAATCCTATGTGTAATTACTGGTGAGCCCCATTGAATACAATAGGTTATGGCTTATTTCTGGGCAGATATTGCACTTGAAAGAGTGTTCATATTCAAGAATGACAATGGAACGTGAGAAGTAATTTGCCCTCCCCATGACTGTGCTTTGAGATACTATGGTAAGTGTGATCAAGGATCAAGCCTTGATCACAGCAAGAAGTAGTCTATCCTGCCATAAGTGACTCTAGGACACATTTGTTCACATAAAGAAACTCCGTGTGCATGTGTGCATGTGTGTGTGTGTGCGCATGTGTGCATAGTCATCTGTGGAAGGGGTCTACCACAGGGCTGTTGTCCATCATTTGTAGCAGTCATTGGGAAGTGGCACATGAGGTCATCTAGCTCATGCATAGCTATTATTATGTACACTATTCAACTTTTTGTACTCTGATACAAGTCACTCAGAGCTAACGTCAATAGTTAAATTAAACATCAATGGTCCTAACTGTCTCCTCACTTACCTTCTTCACCACTTGAGTAGTGAAAAAGCGAGGAGCAGAAACCTCTGCTTTCCTCTGATCTCCTTCTAGGCAGTAATGACAACTGAGCCCAGAGGGAGAGGAATGTGGATGCGCTGTGCTTGACAGTGGCAAAAAAGTAGATCCATTCAGGGAGAGCAGTTCCCCACTAACTGCATCTTGCCAAACTCCTTCTTGCCCGATCTGGAGGATTTTAACACCACATAAGCCATTTCCGTACTGGGTTTTTAAAACAGTGCAGTCCATACTCCAAGGAGGAGGTCTGCACCTGGGAGTGGACTGGGTCAGACCTACTTAACGTAGATCCGCACCTCAGCCCACTCTGGAACAACCCCAAGTCGTTGTCCAGCGTGCTTTTGAAAGACCACTAAAAACAGGTCTTTCAAAAGCACAGAGTGCATCACTGCGAGTCTGCTCCCATATGCAGATTCACAGGCTTGCCCCAATGCAAGCCTGCAATCTGCCGGGGGTGGGCTTTAGGCTGGCGAGCTTCAGTGGTTGGCCAAGACCCTTGACCAACCGGAAGCCACCATTTGGGATGCTGGAGCAGTGCGTATCAATGAGCACGCACTGCTCTGGAGCGGCATGGACCGGACCGGGGAGCCAAAAAGTCCAGTAAGTAGCGGCACGGGGCAATTCCCTCACCACATGTGGAAATGGCCATAGTTACTGCACTGTGATTCTACATTAATTGCTATTACTACATCCTATGGAATCCTGAGATTTGTGGTTTGGTGAGGCACTAGAAGAACTGTGTGGCTGGCAGTTCTAATATACCTCCATAAACTGAAGATCCCAGGATTGCTTAGGATGTTGCCATGGAATCAATTGGAATCATAGCACTACAATTGTAGAATGTGAAAGAGTCACTAGAGATGACATTGATAAGCATTGTCTAGCTTTACTCAAATAATGGAGTTTCATTTTTGTGTCAGTTAACTACTATCTTTTTCCTTCAGAATGTCTGGAATGATACTATGGCTGGAGCCCTTTTTTATGACTTACACTGGTGTAATTGGGGAAATATTAGTGTAAATACTTTACTGGATATTGTATAAAGAAGTATCTAGGACCTCCTTGCACAATAGTTTCCCCCAGCTGCACAACAGCTGCCAGACAGTGCATCTTCAACCTACAAGATCACTGGCTGGCCACATTGGGAGAGCACCATTGCAACATCACCTGGCTAGCAGCCACTGCCCTCCTAGCCCTCTGAGTAAGTACCTTGACAAAGCTCTATGGTCCACCAGATTTAAATTAATATTTTCAGCCTATTTCTGGTGTCTTTAAGAAAGAAAACTGTGGCTCTAAGGAAGTTCTACAACTGTTCCCACTTTGGCAATGACCAAAAGAGTAAATTAAAAAAAAAAAGAAATGAGAGAGGGAGGGAGGGAGATCTGTGTTCAGTTCTGGGCACCACAGTTCAGGAAGGATATTGACAAGCTGGAAGGTCTCCAGAGGAGGGCAACCAAAATGGTAGAAGACCTGGAGATTATGCCCTTTGAGGAGAAGCTTAGGGAACTGGATATCATTAGCCTGGAGAAGAGAAGATTAAGAAGTGACATAACAGCCATGTGGACAACAGGGCAGGCCTGTTTCTGCTGCTCCAGAGACTAGGACACAGAGCAGTGGTTTCAAATTACAGGAAAAGAGATTCCATCTAAACATTAAGAAGAACTTTCTGCCAGTAAGTGTAGTTTTACAGTGGAATACACTGCCTCAGAGTGTGGTGGAGTCTCGTTTTTGGAAGGTTTTTAAACAGAGGCTGGATGGCCATCTGTTGGGAATGCTTTGATGCTGTATTTCTGCAGAGCAGGACTCAATAGCCCTTATGGTCTCTTCAAGATCTATGATTTTATGGCTCTTTCCACACAACGGGGCTCAGTGATGTTCTTTTGCTGCAGCCCCAGCTGGGAGGGAAACTGTGCCAAGAACGCTCCTCTCCACACTTTGCCTGGTTGCTGCAGAGAGGAGTTCTCTGGCCCCACCTCTTCCCTTCCACAGTGCAGCTGGGCATTTGCCATTGCTGGGCTCAGGGAGGCATCCCCAGCATGCTTCCACCCTTCCGTATGGCCAGGACAGTTGGCAGTGCAATGCATTGGTAAGTGTAAAACGGATTTTTTCCAATTTACAAATATCACGCTTGTGCAACACGCCAGGACAAGATGGCGATGGGACAGTGACGACGTTGTGCAGAGGAAGGACCCGTTGAGCGCTACCATCATGTCCAGACTGCGGGGCAGCCATGAGGTACAGAAAGGGCCTATGATTCTATGAGATCAGCTGCAGCTTGGACATCAAAGAAATTGGTTTTAGTTTCCCCTCCCATCATCAACATGAGGCTTCAATGCTTCTTTTAATCATGATGCTACAATTTCAGGTGAATCAAAGTTCTGTACAAATGGCATGAATTAAATGGCACTCTTAAACATACTGCTCTTAAAGCACTACTGTTAAATATATATAGTAAAAAAACAAGGTGTAAGCAGATTGGCATGGCCTGCTTAGGCAGAATTATCACATTCTTCTAATCCAAGGCTAAAAAGGAAAGAATTGGCAAAACCACCTCTAAGTATTCCTTGCCTAAGAAAACCCTATAAAATTTATGGTGTTGGTATATGTTACCAAGCAACTTGAATACACACACAAAGTAATTGACTAAATAAAATGTTCTCTCTTTACATTACATTGCAGACAGTTTATACAGTTCTTCACTCAGGTTTGTGGTTCCTCCCTATCACAAACTATTTTGACACTAGTCATTGAGTTGGACCACATGCTTTTCCAACAAAGCATACTGTTAACAGCATGAACACAGAATGGCTCAACAACAGAAAGCACTTGGACCAAAAGATAACTTGCATTTATAACCTCAGAAGGTTAGCTGAAACTAAGCAGATCTAACTAAATCTTGGATGGTCCCCTGATGAAAGGCATCATACACCATGTTAATTTCCATGGACAGAATGCCTTTTGTATACTTGCTTCCTTTAATGGGACATTGATTAAAAACAAATATATGCAGTAAATTCAAACTAAATTTGAGAGATCAAACAAAAAAGAAAGAAAGCTTATGCCAAGCAATGACTTCTGATCACATATTTAGAGAATATAAAGTTAAAATTACAGACACTGTCTATAAAGGGGTGCGTGTAGGTTAAACATAATGTTACTATAATGTTTGGTCCTTAGCCGGAAGTTCTAACAGATCAAATAGGAAAAGATAACTGATGAGGAAAGAGAGAATAAGGCCATTTCCATACTAGACTGTACCAAAGCTGTTATTCCACTTTCAACATCCTATGGAATCCTGGGCCTTTGAGGCCCCTCCCTAAACTGCAAACTCCAGGATTCCATAGGATGTTGAAAGTGGAATAATAGCATTGTAACAGTCTAGTGCGGAAATGGCCTAAGAGTAACAATTAATCAGATTCAGTATTATCTTGATTCATTTTGTGTTCTTTCCATTTGTGTAATTTTTTTACATGGTTTAAAAGATGGTATGGCTGATCCTGGTTGAGCAAAGGCCATATGTTACTGTTGTATCTATTTTGTACTATTACTGGTGTATCTGTTTTTCCCCTAAATTCAATTGCTAGTCCTAATTACAATGGGCCTCACTAATCAGAATTGAATCAAAAGGATTTACATGGATATTGACTTGCCATTCAGTAATTGACTAAATAGGTCCAGTCTAGTTGAGAGTAGCATTTGGATTTAGTCCATTATCTTTACTTTACTTTTTGGAAAAATGTAAAGTTAAATTATATCAGTTTTAACTGCTTCACAGTTGAAAAAACTCAGAGTCTGTAGCTTTCCTATGCAGCAGCCTGTATGGGCATTCAATAAGTAGTCATAAATTAATAAATTTTAAGAACACAAAAGCTTTGGTTTGAAACAGTTGAAATACTTATCAGTGTATTCCTTGTCTTTTATCAGTTATGAAGCCAAACAAGATTTACAAGATGATTTCACCTTACTTATGCCCATCTTAACAAGTGAGGTTTAATTCTGACTGAATCAATGGTATAGTAGGTGTGGTAGGATTGAAACATTTATTAACAAATATATCCTTGTAGTCAATCACTCAAAATAAACATTTTACAGTGAAGGCATCTGGTTTTAAATAAATTATTGATAAATGGATTGATTGATTGATTGATTGAATTGAAATCCTGCCTTTTACTACAAAAAACACTCAAGATGTCTAACAATAATAAAATGCAGGATAAAATATCAGCTTAATAAGACTGAAGAACTGAAGAGACTGAAGACTTACTTTTTCAAAAATAAATGATAGTGCATCTTTTTAAAACTTAAACAATTAGACGTAAGATTTAATTGGCAATTTGAACCAACGTTTTAATGCATTCCCTGATTCCCAATGAATTGAAAAAACTCTTCTACCCATCTGCAAATTAAGTGCTTTATTTTCCCTTAGAGCAAATTTTTTGTTCCTTTTTCTCTGATTGAAGTGAAAGTATGGAAGTGTTGAATGGGTGCCTGAAATCAGCAATGGATTTGCTATTGATCAACGAATGTCTCCTCTGACAAGACAGAGGTTCTGTATGTTGGCAATTCAACTGTTCAGGAAGATAATGTTCCTCCTTTTTTCTGAATGAAGCTCTCATCTCAGTGATAGTGTCAGCTTCATAGTCTATGTATACTCCTAGATTAGGTTCTATCATCTGAAACCCATGTGGGCAATATAGCAAGAGCTGCCTTTTGTCAGCTTAACGTTGTTCACCAAATGATGATGATGATGATGATGATGATGATGACGATGATGATGATTTGCCTTCAAAGAAACAGCCTTTCCACAGTAATCCCATTCTTTGGTTACACGTAAGAATGACTACTGCTATGCATTGTACATGTGTCTACTTTTGAAGACTGCTTGGGGGAAAAAACACATTTGGTTTAGAACATAGACTCTTGGCCAAGGATGGGAAATATCTGTTTCTCCAGATGTTGTTGGGCTCAGCACGTCTTGAAAAAGATTTTTTGGATTACAGCTCCCCAAATCCTCCATTCATCATGATCACAGCTATGGTGGCTGGCTCTGGACTGCAATTCCCTTCAGCTCCAGCTTACATACCTGATGGTGAGGAATGCTAGAAGCTACAGTCCATCTGGAGGACTAAACATTCATCATCTCTGTGCTAAGACATTAACTGGTGGTGCCTGTCACTGGAAATAAATCTTGTAGTTACTTAAATATTTTCCCTAGCTTCCATTTCATTGCTGAGCACACATCAAAGAGACAATGCTTTTACTTAAAGCACAATGTGCCTTGTTAAGTGTGTGTGGAAACAGCATGAAACAATTTCTTCTATCAACATGTCTCTGTATTGGGGTCATCTTCAGAAGCAATTTTCCAGATAAGCCTACCATCAGAGGTCAAGCCAGAGTGATGAGTTTCTCAGTAGTGGAACCTCCCATTGGGAAATTCCATCTCTAGAAAGGTTCATCCCACACAAACTATCACCACTTCTTTGGCACCAGGCAAGTGCTTTTATGTTCTCTGGTGGTTTTAAATTTTTAACCATTTTTGCTGCTGCTGTTGTTTTCACAATATTTGTTGGTCTTTCTAGTTTACTTTGATTAAATAACAACTACCTTGGAAACATGACTGAAGAGTGCTATATACATTTGAAAATGAAATAAATGTTGCTTGTTAGCATTGGAAACACTGCATATTAGGAGACAGACCATTAGGAATCATAGATACCATAAAAGCCTGTTCAGCTCTCCTGAGATGGAAGACAGATTCTATGTGGCCCAAGGTTGCTTGCTGCCCACGAAACCTCCAGGTGTGATGCAGCTTGGGGTTTCAGTTCCTCCAAAAGGCCCCTAACTGATACTGTTGCCCTGGTAAGAGCTAAATTAGCTCTCTGAGGAACTGTTTATACTTCTGAAACAAGTCAGGTTGAAACTAGAGAAGAAAATGTTGATGCACAGTTTTAAAAAAAGGTTCCACCACTTTCAGTGTCAGGCAGCTGCTGTTCAACATTTTTTGCTCTCACTGCTGGATGGACAAAAATGACCACGTCACATGCTTCAATTAAGATAAATATGTTATTTGTTATTTTGTCACTGCAGGCCAGCCAACTTTGTAACTTTTTCTGTTCTGTTACAACTTCTATTTTTTCTGGATTCATTCTGTTTCTGTCTAGAAGAATATTAATTTTGAATATTTTTCCTCATTCTTTACACTGAGAAGAAATCTGGGATTCCCTTACTGTATCCACTTTCCAATTGATTAACATATACCTCATCTGAGATGATAATAGTAGCCTCAGATTCAGTGGTATTCAGTTACGGCTTGTAGACCAAGCCAGAGGAAGCCCAGATGACCATTGCTCCCAAATGATGGAATTAGGTCCCCAAGCTCAGTCTTCATGGTAGCAAGAAACAACGTATTATTTTTTCTGATGAGCTTCAGAATATTCATGCTAGGTCTGTTTTATCTAGGATAGTTCAGGACTCTTTGGTCACCATGGCAACCATGGGGCCATCTTGGCATATCAATAGTCCTTCTACCTATATTAGATCACATACTTGAATTGGTGTTCATAGATGGGTAGGAAACTAGTAGTCAATAGTTATGGAACTGCTTTCTTTTTCTCCATTATCATGATCAAATAATATTTCAGGCAAGGTACATAGAAGAGTGAAGGTTTTGACTTTATTTGCCTGGTCTTGTCCTTTGCATCAAATAATATCAAGGTGATAGGACTGACCCTCAGGGTCTAGGAGGCAGCTAATGCCTTCCTGTGATAGGGAGTCATCTCAACAGAGGTGGCATGGAGCTACTTCTAAAGAAATCCTCCTTGGATCTCAAAGATTAAGATAGCTATTGGTGGTGGGGGTGACAAATTAAATATTCCTTTTTGGCTATGATGCTTGAGTGGATGCTGGCTGGACAACAACAGCAAATGGTTGCTGACAATATCTGGACTTTTATGAAGTTGCTTCTAGGCCTGGTTTTGATACTGAAATTCTCTTGATTATGCAGGTGAAATATCTGTTGATCACACTGCCATGATAAGGACTCGCAGTGTGACTCTGCTAATTCTTAGATTTTTATCAGCTTTTGACACTGTCAAGTGCGGCATGCCTCTGGATAAGTTCTGTGAGTTGGAAGATCCAGTGCTGCAGCCATTCTGCTCCTATTTGCCAATTCCAGAAGATGGTGTTGGGAGGTTACTGCCTGACCCCATATCATCCATGCTGGGGCCAGGGGCACAGAGCTTTATCAGTAGCTAATTACTAGCTGTCAAGTTTTAATAAAAAAAATCTGCTAAAAAAATTCCCATTTAGATACATCAAATTAAGCAAATCATGGCTTGGATCCTAAGATATGTTAATTTGAAGTTCACAGGAAAAAAATGTTTCCACAGCCTCCTCCCTATGGGCAGCCATCAGCACCCCACATCACCAAAGCCTCTCTCTGGGTGGCCAAGGGGCCAGTGTCTGAAAAACCAAATGGGGGGCAACACAGAGCTTCTGAGGAAGGAGGATGATCACCCCAAAATAGAGAAATCGACATTCCACTTCAGCCAGTTTCTTCTCTACCACAGGTCCCCTCCCCTTATCCCATACTCTTTTCAACCCTGAGAGGCACTTTACAAAGGGTGAAAGTAACTGCAAGGAAGGTTAAGATGTGAGGAGCTTTTCCTCTGTCATGGTACTTAATAGTGTTTCTTTAGTGAAAAGAAAGCATTAGGCTGTGCCCCAAATTCTCTCAGGGGTTCTATAAGCAAATTTATGATTTGGAGTGACTATGCAGTGCACATTCTCAGTTCAGTACAGGTATATTTCAGTTAATGATGCAGTTCTGTTCCTGGCCAGTACTTCTTTGACAGAACATGTGGTACCAAAGGCAGGAATAACATGGAAAAAAATAGGGATAGGTTTGTACACCACCAAAAAAAAAAAAAAAAAGGGCAGTTCAATATGTTTCAAAACTAACAATAGGCACATGAGAAACCAAACAACCAGGGGCCCATTCACACCACAGAATTATAGTGCTATTATTCCACTTTAACTGTCATGGTTTCATCTTATGGAATCCTGGGACTGGGAGTTTATGAAGAGACCTTTTGGAATTCTCAGCCAGAGTGTTCCAGTGTCTCATCAAACTACAAACCTCGGGATTCTAAAGGTGGAATCATGGCAGTTAAAGTGGAATAATAGTGCTATGATTGTGTGGTGTGAATGGGTTCTAAGTCAAGTAAGGCTTGCATAAGTAAATAAAAACATTTTGAACATTCAGGAGACCGTTTAATCTTCTTCTAAATTGAATCCAGAGATGATCTTTTTCTTTCACCAATCCACACTTTCCTTGTGATTTCCATTTTGATCTGTAGATCTATGTTTTTTTTAAAAAAGATGCTATGGGGTAGCTGGTGATGCAGACTAGTCTGTTTTCTCCTTTTCTCTTCATTTTGCTCTTCAGTCATGCTCAGTAAGGGAATCTGGAGGCACTTTGTTGTAAGGCAGGCACACACAGCTATCAGTTGGTATGGAATCCCATTCTTTCCCAGCTCAAACTTTATTATGTCGTTTATTGAAGACACACTGCTGCAACCTGGCACTGGAAGTCTATGTTTCTCTACCTTTCTTCGCCATCCTCCCAGTGCTGACAATGTTAAAAACTTCCAACTAGATTGGGTAGCTGGGTTGACACAAAACACTTTGTAAAAAGGAATTTCTTTACCAGAGATTTTGCTAACTGAAGTATCCCTGTATTCTATTGTATGTAAAGAGAATTTTCTGGTCATCAGAACAAATAATATGTTGATTCTTTCCACCATGAGGACTGGGTTGGTGGATCTCATTCCACCATTTGGGGGCAATGGGTCTCTGCCTTCCTCCAGCTTGGACTACAAGCCATCACTGCTTACCACTAAATCTGAGACTACCTCCATCATCTCAGATAAGGTATATGTTCTTTTTGGTAGGAATCCATTTTGTTCTTCATGAATTATTTCTGGGAGGATTTTTTTTAATCTGTCTGCTAATACGGCCATGAAGATTTTATAGTCAATATTTAATAGAGAAATCAGACGGTAATTTTTAATGTCAGTGTGGTTTTTACCCTCTTTCAGGATCAGTGTTATGTTGGCTTTATTCCAAGTCTCTGGTATTCCTGTAATGAGAGCTTCATTTATTGTCCTTTGAAGAGGGAGGGAAAGTTCATGTTCAAACATCTTGTGGTGTCTTGTTGAGAATCCATCAGGGCCTGCAGCTTTATTCAGTTTTAATCTTCTAAATGTATGATTTCTCAGTCCCAAATTTGACTGGTAGTTGTAAACCCCTTGCATATCACACATTTTAAAAGTTGCAGAAAACCCAGGTTTGACTCAAGATAAAAGGTCTCAAAAGTTACATTCTACAGTCATCATGGAGGCTTGTGATACAATATAGGTCACTGTTACCTGATGATCAGGGTCATATAAACTTCAGTTCTTGCTAAAGCGGCTTATTCAGCTTTGTTTCAAACTATGATAAGAATAAGGAACTGAGAACTAGAAAACATTGTTGTGGGTATTGGTCACTTCTCAGCTTCTGGTAAGACATCATGTGGCTCCAAAACACCCCTTGATTTGTCAGACCTGGGGATCCTGGAGACCTGACCCCTTTAGAAGAAGTTAAGTTATAAGTATGATGTTGGTCAGTTAGAAATTTGATCAACCAAGTTCAAAACATAGAAGGCAGAACACCAAGGGTACTACTAAAATAATAGACAAATATTTTACAGCACTATCCGAATCCTCTGAAACAATGGTACAAATACAGGTTTCAGCATGGAAATTAAAGAAACTAGGGGTGTCAGGTGCAACTCACATCAGAGGTCAAAGTTCCAAATTTTGATACCTGCATTTTAAGAAGATGTTTTGGATTTTTTTAAAAAAAAATACCTCATAATATTCAGTAATATGTGTTTCTGAGGAAAAATTACATGGCATCTATAACACATAGGGGAAATGTCCTGTCAACCTTTGTCTTGCCACAATGGCATCCTTGACAAGAACCACAACAAAATAGCAACGAAAGGATCTCTTCTTTGTTTAAAAGATGAATAGAAAGAAACCACTGAACATCAGAATGTCATGTCCTGGACAAAGTATAGTTTTTAAGATTCAGGATTATATCTGACATTTATCTGAATTGAAATGTATAGTGAGGTTTCTTTGCTCCATCCAGTAGAGAGAAACTAGAAATTCTGAACAGCAGCTGCCCAATACTGACAGTGAGGGAATCTCTTTCTAAAAGTAATGCACCAGTATTTTCTTCTGCAAGTTGAAGTTTCAACCTGCCTTGTTTCAGAAGTATAAACAGTTCCCAAGAGGGCAGCTTAATTGGCTAATTTAGCTCTCATCGAGGCAACGGTATCTATCACTGCCCCATTTTTGAGGAACTGAAATCCCCAAGCTGCACCACACCTGGAGGTTTTGTGAGCAACAAACAACCTTGTGCCACATAGGAGGTGTTTTCCATCTCAGAAAAGGCACAGAGGTAGGTTGATGTTCAAGAAGAAGAAGAAGAAATGGTGGCAACAACAAAAGCAACAGCAGCTGCCCATTTGCTTGTTTGTTTTTTAAAAAAAATATTTTTATTGACACAGTTTTAAATAATGTAAATCTACATATAAGGGAAAAATACAATAACATACAAGACAAAGCTGAACTAAACAACTAAACCAGAACTAATACACAAACAACTACCTAACCTCATAGACAATTACTAAACCTTAACTGAAAAGGGAATACAAGAAATACACATTTGACTTCTCACTCCTCAGAGAACGGCTATTGTTTACCCTTTATTAAATTTCCTTTACATTCCATTATCAATGTTTATAATAATTAATAAAAATTAATCACTAGTATAAATGGAACATCACTAACTCTCAACAAAAATAAAATATCTTAATGTCTTGATTCTAATAATGTTCTACCATTTTGTGCTTCACCTTGTCAATTAAAATCTCTTACTGCTTGTCTGTCTCCAATTGACATTAAAAACAGTATACGCCTCTCATTTCTTTTTTGTATTCAATAACATCTCTCAACAACAACATCAGTTTATCCATCTCCATCATGTCCAATAGTTTCATCAGCCAATCTTCTTGAGATAGAATGCAGGATCTTTCTACTTGTAGGCATACAACTTTCTCACCAACAGGGTTATAGCTTGTATGATTCTTGCACAGTTCCTATCTGTCTGATCATCTATCAGTCCCAACAAGAAGAATCTTGGTCTCAATTTGAATTTTGATCTTCAAGATATTCTCCTTCAAATGAGGAATCAT